>ML829431.1:42040-58000 GCA_009831015.1 Picea engelmannii | reverse complement strand
CACTGAAAGGTCATCATTCTGGTTGATAGTGGCAGCACCCACAATTTTATTCATCGCCGCATTGCCCAAGAAACCCATTGCTACATCCATGCTGTAAACAATATCCAAATCATGATTGCCAATGGTGGTTCTATGAAATGTGGCGGGCACTGTGAAAATGTACGTCTCCAAATCGGTGACTACCACCTAAAATCCCATATGTTTTCTATTGACATGGGAGATTGCGACATTATGTTGGGTGCAGACTGGCTAAGGACTTTGGGTCCCATTCTCATGGATTTTTAGAACTTAACCATGCAATTCGACTAAGGAGGCCACCAATATAAATTTCAAGGCATCATTGTTGGTTCACCTGAGGTCATCAGTTCTCATCGCATGGAAAAACTGCTCAAAAAAGATCATTCTGGTGTCATTGCCCAACTCCAGGCCATACAAGCCACAGAGACCCCACTAGTGCCCCAAGACCTCCAATCCCTCCTTTCTAAACATCAAACGGTATTTTCCACTCCCCAAGGACTCCCTCCTTCCCATGGTGTCCATGATCATTCCATTCCCCTTGTCCCAGGAAGCCTTCCCCCCAATATACGTCCATATCGCCAACCCTTTGCACAAAAAAATGAAATTGAAAAAATGGTCCAGGAACTCCTTATTGCCGGTGTCATCCATCCTAGTACGAGCCCTTACTCCTCTCCGGTCGTCATGGTACTGAAGAAAGAAGGTTCTTGGAGAATGTGTCCGGACTTCCGTTCTCTCAAAAAACTAACCATCAAAGACAAATTTCCCATTCCTGTCATTGATGAACTCCTGGATGAATTGAGTGGCGCCCAATTCTTTACCAAACTTGATCTTCGCTCAGGCTATCACCAGATACATATGAAAGAGGCCTCATCTCCAACTATCAGGCCTTATCAGCTTCTAGAAGATGGATACTATACATGTATATCTTTTGATTTTGAGATGTAGATCCGTTGTGTATTACTCACAGCTACACTTTATATAGTTATATGACATGGATCTACATTGTATTTGATTGGTAGCCATGATTGTATTTCATCCCGAGCATGGGTATGCTTGCCTCGGTGAGACAATTGTTATTTTGTAGATGGCACCTCCTGAATTCTGGTCCCTGGACTCACCGGTTTGGTACGTTGATAAAGATTGATAATGTATTTTAGCCATCAGATGCTCTTTTGACATCACACATTAGGGGGCATCTGTTATAACCCTAATTTGCACCAAACATGCTTACTTGGCATCAGGCCATCTCATATTCCTTCTTTTCCATGCCACCACTGAAGAGCTCTTCTAAAAAAATCCATTTTTAAAGTCCCACACACCCTGCTCCACTACAGCCTGCGTGTATCTACAGTGTCCACGCTAGCTGACCCACTACAGCCCGCGTGGACCTTCAGAAGCACGAAAAAAGGAAAGTTTATGACGGAACACACAACTTTGGGAAAGTTAACTAAACCTTTCGGCCATGCATGGCTAGTCATTCGACCAAATACCTATCTCCTTCTATCCTATAAAATAAGGGGTAGGGGTCCCATTTGAAAGGAGGAAAAACATAGTAAAGAAACTCTACTCGAATTCGTATTCCCCTTTGCCCAAGATTCTGCAACCATTTTGTGATTTCAACGAAGAAGAGAAGAAAGTGTGTTTGTAGTTGGTGCACAGTAAAAGAGGATCCCAGGACCATATTTGTGGAGCAGTGGTCGGCTTCATCATTGTAAGTTGCTTTAGTGAAGTTAATAATAAAGAAGTACTTTTCCCATCCCACCATATGAGGTTTTCATTGTTTATTTCGTACATGTTGATTAAATCTCTAACCCATTAATCTATAGATCAAATGCATGTGGAGTTCTTTATTTGTCTTTTGTGAATGCAGGTTAGCCTTGGGAGGAGAGTTGCAGTCAAAGAGAGACCAAGCGTAAAGAGGGATCGATATCAAACACCGGAAATAAGGTATGTTCACTTGATCTTCTTAACTGTGTATTTGCTTAAGAATAATGGGGATTAGGTATGGGATGATGGTAAAAAGTAGGAATCTTTAGGTATTTTCTGCATGCATGATAAAACCCTAAGTGCTAGTCCGTAGAGGAATTTCCCACCCACAACATGCGGGCTTCTTGGTATGCACTAATACATCCAAGGAAGTCTTAGGCAGAGTCTTGATGCAAGACGGTCGATTGATCGCTTACATATCGAGGAAATTCAGAAGGCATGAGGAGAAATATGCGACGCACGATTTGGATTTGTTAGCCATTGTTTATGCCTTGAGATTTTGGAGACGCTACCTTATTGGACAAAAATTTGAACTAAAAACAGACCACTGTGGACTACAACACATCTTTACGCAAAGCAACCTGAACGCATAACAATGGTGTTGGTCGGAATTGCTTAGCAAGTACGATTTTGAGATTACTTACATAAAGGGAATAGTGAACCGAGTGGCAGATGCATTGAGTTGGAGACCACGCATGTTTTCGGTGTTTCCTCTTCAGATGAATCTACATGAAAATATTCTAACTTTATAGTGCGACGATGACTGGTACAAAGAGGTCAAGGATCTTATCAGACAAAACACAATGATGGAACCAAGGTTTGAAGGATTTATGTTGGAAGATGATGGACTTTTGAGATTTAAAAATTGAATTTATGTACCACTAAACGACGAGTTGAGGAGTTTTATCCTAAACGAGGATCACAGAGCAGTGTACATGGCTCACCCAAGGGTCACGAAGATGAGGGCGTACCTTAAACCCTTATTCTTCTGGAAAGGAATGAAGGCCGACATATTCATCTATGTGGCCAGATGTCTAGAATGTCAGTAGGTGAAGGCTAAACATAAACATCCAGCAGGACTAATACAGCCACACACTATTCCAGAATCAAAACGAGAGGCTATTTCGATGGATTTCATTGTTGGATTTCCACTAATGGCAAGGAGACACAACTCGATTGTTGTGGTAGTTGACACTCTGATGAAGAGTTCTCATTTTATTCCTGTGTGTATGACGTGTCAGGCA
This sequence comes from Picea engelmannii, assembly GCA_009831015.1. NCBI lineage: Eukaryota > Viridiplantae > Streptophyta > Pinopsida > Pinales > Pinaceae > Picea > Picea engelmannii. The sequence continues at coordinate 54,971 of ML829431.1, read as the reverse complement.
CCTAACATAGGTAGAGTTTTCATCAGTGAGATTGTGAGGTTTCATGGCGTGCCTAAGAGGATTATATTCGATTAAGGATCGGTGTTTACTGGATGATTTTGGACTAGTTTCCAAGAGGCCTTGGGAACCCAACTTAACTTTAGTACTGCATATCACCCAGGGACTGACGGGAAAACTGAACGAACAAACCAAATCTTGGAATACATGTTGTGCATGTATGTGATGGACCAACAAAAGTGTTGGGAAGAATTCTTTCCACTGGTAGAATTCGCATATAACAACAGTTACCAAAGCACCACTAAGATGGTGCCTTTAGAGTTTCTTTACAGGCGACCATGTCAGACTCCTTTGATTTGGGATAGGATTGAGGATAGGGTCCTGGTGGGACTAGAAGTGATCCAAAAAATGGAATATCAAATGCAAACAATAAGACAAAGGATTAAAGAAGTGCAGGATCAGCAAAAGAGTTATGTCGATGCTCATCATGTCGACCATAGTTACGAAGTTGGTGATCGAGTCTTCTTGCGGGTAAAACCACATAAGATTTCGATCAAGTTTGGAAAGGGAGATAAAATTTCTCCTAGGTTCGTGGGACCTTTCGAGATTGTGGAGAGGAAGGGGCACATGGCCTATAAACTAGCCTTGCCTAATTCTTTGAGGCGTATGCACAATGTTTTTCACGTATCTGTTTTGAGACATTATATTAGTGATCCGACACATGTTATTAACATGAGTTCTTTGGAAGTATCAGACGAGGGAGAGCTCACGGCCGAGCCGATTCGCATCCTGGATCATCGCATTCGACAACTACGACATCGAACAGTAGATCAATTCAAGGTCTAGTGGGACAACTATATTCCACACTCGGCGACCTAGGAGGATGCATATGATATGCGCCAGCAGTTTCCATTTTTTTTTATAGCTAAACTTATAATACTATGATACACATTATTTCGGCACTTAGATACTATGAAACTTCAGGACGAAGTTTAGACCAAGAGGGTTTGTATGTAACATCCTGCTCTTGCACGCACTGAGAGAACTTATTCTTTGAGAACACTTTCTTGCAAGTGATCTGGATTATTATACTATTGGTCGGTTGATTATGATTATAAGGAATTATGGATATGTTATTTTGTGTGTTTACATAGACAGGTGCTATTGAATTAGTTCTCCTGAGTGTGCTGGAATTTGGACCTCGAGGATGTAGAGGCATTGATGAAACCCCTTTGACTCTGGATCGAGTAAGGGAGTTGACTATTTGGTTTTGATTATTGTTGATATGACATATGCACATCTGATTATATGTTATGATGATTTATTTTATTTCTGACATGATTCGTTGATGGTGCAGGCTGACGATAACTTACCGACCAGACTCACATGTGGAGTAGAGGGGTCATGCACGACAACCAGAGACATTGAGGGAGAGATGTGAACAACAGCCCTGCCATAGCCTACTAGCACTCTCGTCGTGGCTCGAACTGTAGGTTAACGATTACCTAGTTCGAGAAGATCCACGATGCCATGAGGGCAGACTGTGATAGTCACTCACAATGATTCTAACGGGCGTGCAATAAGGTCATGATCTTATTCCTTAGAGGACCTTAGTCTTCCAAAAGATCACCTAGCGGATTATTGACTCTAGGGGTTTTTTATGTCTACCAAGTCAGTCAAGAGGCAGTGGCACCCTTGGAGCATGTAGTGCATCCTGAAGGGCACATCGCGCAAGGAAAATGGAAAGAGGCGAGTGGAACCCTTGGAGCACGTAGTGCATCCTGAAGGGCACGTCGGGCAAGGAAAATGAAAAATGGCAAGTGGCACCCTTGGAGAAACCAGTGCATCCTAAAGGGAACGTCCCGATTTCAACAGGTATGTGAATAAACCTAGTCGGCCTTAAAATGAATGACGGGATAAGTAAGATTTAAAATAAGCAATTTCCCTAATAGAAATGTCGTCGATCCTAGGAAATTAAAATCTAGGTCTAAGTGATACTTGTGGTAAAATAATAATAATAATAATATAATCATAATTAAACATGTGACCAGAAGGGGGTAAGAAATTTAATTAATTTATTAAAATCAAATTACTTTGGGGGATCAAATTTATAAAAAAAAAGAAATGATTTTTTTTCTACATATGTTAATTAAAATTTATTAATTAAAAAGAAAAAGGGGTAAAAGGTATTTTTTCTACACTTGCTAATTTGAGTTTTAGATAAAAAGGGAAAAGAGGGAAACTTAAAAGAATTAGGAAACTAAGGGAAAAAGGGGAAACATAAAGAAAATGGGAAACATAAGGAAAAAGCAGAATGACTAACTTAGTAAGAAATCTTGCCTTTAAGAACTTTCTAAATACAAACTCAACTAGGAACTTAGTAAGAGCGTAAGTCATTAAAATGTGTAAGGGAATATGGGGACATCTAGGAGCGATTTTCGGAATGATTTTAGGTGGGAGAGGGAAATAGGAGTAATTAAATAAATAATGAAATTAATTTCTAGTGCAACTAGGGGGATGGGTCACATGTGTATGGGGGAGGCTTTTTGAACTAAATTAATGAAAAATAAATTAAATGGGAATTTGGGAAAGAAATCACTTAGAAAATCTATAAAAAGGATGGAGGAGGAGGAGTATAGATCTCTTCTTATATGCGTAAGGTTACGCTGCATAATTTTTGTCTTTACTGACTTATCTTGTGGGAGTTGGGATACCTAGCTCGGGTAACCAGTGGTAGCTCGACCTTGCGAGCTGAGTTGGTTGCTAGTTGTTATTTGGTTTAGAGTGTGTGGCCCCTTTGCATCTTGGGGGGCTAAGGGGGAAGAAGAGTACCCCTAGCATTGGCTGGGAGGTACTGGTGAAGTCACATCGATCAGCAAGCGAGAGCTAGACAGAGAGTGCAGGACAACGACTCAGAGTTGTTACCTTGGGATACGGTACACATGCTTTTATTTTGAATGGTAGATTAATATTGATCTCACGCTTTCATTTATGTATGTTTAATTGTGTAAAGAAAAGTGTTTTACTCAAATTTTTTAATCGAGAACTTAAAGTCATCATAGCTTTTCACTCTCTCTTGTATTGATTTTCTTTCAACCTGATCCCTGATTGCTATGACAATTCGGTTTTGTTTTAATGATTATTATCAAGAGATTATGTTTTATCCTTTGTCCTCATCCCTATATCATCAGTCCATGCCTGAGAAGTCGGACAGGAACCGAATCGACGGTCGTCACTTCGGTGTTAATAGACCTATATATTATAATGCCCTGCTTTTCTATGCGTGGATGATGAGCGAAGGATGTTTTGCCCAACTATCTACCCATGTTGATTGTTCATGGTTGATTGATTGTCCTACGCCTTCTTGTGATTGAATACCTCTGCGTATTGTTTATATTTCCTCTTTGCAAACCACTTAATATGCTCTACGTTTGATCTCTGCATTGCAATGGGCTCGACATTTATAACACCTCTGCATTTTATTATATTTTTATGGAAATATCCTTGTTGGCACAGGGGCAGACTTGGGGTTCAGTGCTACAACACACCAACAAAACCCCAACTACCGACCCTTTCGTCAACACCTGAGAAAAAGATTAAGTCTCACCCGAGGTAGAGGCAGGGGTGGTTTCAAGACTTAGATGTTTGCAACCTTAGCTGGGACACCGATCTGTGATTCTAACACTTAATAAATAACTTAACACTATTGGTTCTTTAATATGTAGTCAATATCCTCTTCACTGATAACACAGGGCTTCACACCATTCACAATCATCTAACATATTCAAGCACTTAGCATCGGTAAAATACATCAGATCTAATAGATCAGGTACTAAGCCTATTCATGTGTATCAAATCTAACATCCTACATATTAGTAGCACTTTAATCATAAGCAGATCTATTCAGTCATCTCATAGCACTTAGAAAAATGGGAACATAAACACAATTAGACAAGCACAAAGAAACACAACATAGTAATTATGTGGTTCACCCCCACCCTGGGGCTACGTCCACCAATTCTTCTTCTTTATTAACGTATTCAATCGGTTACAAGCACAAAGCCATCAAACCCTACTGCACACAGGACAAAAGATCTATGTATCTTGCTAGATCCTTCTTCCTTGTGTTACAACACAAAGCCTTTTCCAACTTCCTATGATGACTTGCACTTAGCCCTGCAAGTCTCATATAGGCATAAAGCACTTACATACCTTACTTGCACTTAGAATACATTACATAGATGTCGATCTATCCTATAGCTCACTAGATTACTATTTATACATACAAAATAAACCTAAGCATGGGTAAAAACCCATGGACCAATATCCCAATCCCATTACATATCCCCAAAAACCCAAAATGGACCCAAAAGTGTGTTGAGATCCCATGATCTCCACTCCATATTTCACTCCTCCTTCGACGGCTTTCAAAGTCCTAAAATAGGTTAATATGACCAAGAAACTCCCAAAACTTGGTCAAGGACCAACAAGCCCCCAACACTCACCTGTGACTTGTCCAGAATCACTCTGGTCTAAGCAATTTTTCCTTGAATGCTTCAATCTTGGCTCGAGATGCTTCGACCTATTGTAGTGCTACGGCCTCTTGCTCAGTGAACTCCTAGATCACTGCATCATTCACTGGCCCTTCTAAGTGTTGTTCTATGGTGATGACGATCTCTTCCAGTTCGGCTCCTTAGATTTCAACTTCAGTGAACAGTTGGCATGCCTTTTCTATCACTGGTTGAAGTCGTTGAGTGAATTCCATTACTTTAATCTGAATCATATGGATCTATTGCTAGGCGGTGCATTGTTCTTGATACCACTTCATTATTTCCACTGGTGACAAGGCCTCCAACTGCGCTTGTAACATATTGGCATGTTGCTTTGCTTCTTGGAGCTGCGACACCAATGCTTGTAACGATGGATTCTTTGTGAGGTTATCGTAAGTTTGGGCACTCCGGTTACTCAGTTGCTTGCATTCCAAGGAAAGATATTTTAATTTGCCAATTGCACTGCGGGCAGTTTCTTCCCTTAGGTCTCTTACCTCCTGTGGAGTTTCAGGTACAATGCGGAGCTCTAGATCTGTGATGTGCTACTATAGCTTCTGGATCACATCATCGAGTTGTGCCACCTACTGTGGGATTATTTCTTCGGTATGTAACTCAATGAATGTCACAGAGCAAAGTGCTTTGTTGATTTCCTCCTTTACCTCCAGTTGCTTTGACAACAACTATTCCTTTCCTTGTTGTAGCTATGCTTTCTCATCATTCCATTTTGCTTGGAGAGCACTCTTTTCTTGTTCTGCAGCATTGTGTTGTTCTACAAGTACTCCCTATACTTGTGTCAAAGCTTGGATGGATTTCTCTGCTTCCTCTTGTGCTTTTCGAAGTCAAGCCTCGACTGAATCTGTGATTCAGTGGAGTTGAGATGGCTCATCTCCTTCTTCTAGTGTTCCGACTGACAGGGGCACAATGGAGACTGTGTGCCTCGACTGAAGTGCTTGTTACACTCCTTGGAGCTCTATCTCGATCTGACTATACATCGCCTCCTACCTGGCTTCCTTCTTCTATGAAATCTCTAGCGAAGCGTCGTTCAATGCAGTGATGATGAAGTTAAAGTCATCCGGGGTGAGGACAGTCTCAAACTTGGTCTTGGTTGCTTTCATTTTCCTTCTGGACGAAGGCTTCTGGGGGGACACCTTTATTTTCTTCAAGGGGTCCTCCTCGTCCTTATGTGATGTTTCCTCACTGATCTCTTTGCCAACGCCTCCTTTCTCTAGTGACATAGACGCAGTCTTCATGGATGTCTTGTCTATATCCTGAACTTCTTTAGGATTCATTGTTTTACTAGGTCCGAGTGTATCCTTCGCAGCTTCTAGACTGTCTACATTGGAAAAATCCATAGGGTTGGCTAGGATAAGGAGATCTTCCAACCATTCCTTGGTGATTTCCTCTAAATGTTCCTCCATAAGATTGTAATAGGACTGAAACTGCTGCTTATGGCCATCTGCGCATGCTGTTATATAAATGAAGTGGCGATCCACGTTGAACTTCATTAGGGGTCGAAACCTATGGAGGGTATTCAGGGTCATACGAGGCTCAGACTGGATGGCTACTTTTAACTTGTTGTAGTAAGTGTGGAAGATGGCATTTGACTACCATTGTTTGTTCATATCGTTTGAGTACCATAGGTTACTGAAATTCATGGCCAATGGTTCAAAGGGCTCGATGTCTGGGAAGGTCACACCTTCCGGCATCTCCTAGGTAATGAATGAAATCAGTATGAGAAGCCAGCTAAAGTGCAACTCATATCCTTGGTCTTGTGCTTCCCTATAGTCCAGTTCCAACTGGTTTACCAGATACTGTGCCCAATTCATCTGAATTCCTTCTGTGCACTTCCCTGTGAGGTCAATGATGAATCCAGACACTTGGGTGGGCCGGTTCTTGCAAACTAGCTTGCCTGCGATCAGCTGACATGTAAGGCGCACTGTGTCACTCTAGATAGAGGCTACCTTGTAGCCTCGCGTTCCCTTCTCAACATCGCCATAAGTCTCTTTGATCCTCTGCGCTAATGCTCGGTCTGATATCTTTCCAGGGTAAATATCTTGTGGGTCGGGGCCTTGCATGCTAATCCCGGTGATCTGATTGATCAAATTCAGATCCATACTGATGCGGCAGTTCAACCATAAGTATCCTCTATGGTAACTTGACAGCAACAATTTGACACAGGCGTTCACTTCTTGGTGCCTGTCGAAGTGAGGGATCTTCATCACATTGAGCAGTGTGGACTGTGCGAGGTTCTGGGTCCATGATTGCAGGATAATATTGGAGTTCTTTCCTTTAGTCCTGGTAAAATACTTATACAGGGCGAGCATGCTGTAAGCCTTTCTGTCATCGAGGTTGAAGTCGCTAAACTTCAATGCTGCAAGCTTATCTTGGTCGTCATGAACTACACGCACCCCTTTCGGGAGGTATGTAGTGATCAAAGCATACTCAAAATCCATGGGCATGATGTCTCAGTTCACTGCGTCATTCAGAGGAGGTATATACGCAGGTAAGATGCTCATAATCAACTTGGAATTCACGAGATCATCTCTATGCTTCATTCTCGTCTTTGTCACAATTCTGGAAGATCCTGCTTCACGAGAAGTCTATGGAGAAGCTTCGACTCCTCATGTCAATAATTCTTGCACACCTGCAGACATTCTTCTTTCCGACATGACTTTCTCGGTCCTGAGATCAACGAGTACTTCCTTCGTAGATTCTTCAAGTGTGCTAAGCTCCTCTAAAATAAGCACCCAGGGTTAGTAATATCGGGTTCACAATGTAATGTAGACATGACAATAAGATGGAAATCAAGAGAATAATGATCACTGGACAATCTTAATCAAGGTTGCGAGATCAAATTCTCGATTTGGAAAAAGTGTTCTACGTGCATGGTGTGACGAGATAAATAGGTGATTCGATAACAGTTGGCTCACAATGGTCATGACCCTCCATTAACTCATGTTTGATCCATTATGGCGTGACCCAATGGTTTGATGATGCCTCTTTATTGCTTTTCTACCTGTTCGGAGTGGAAGTCAAACAGATATATCAATCCAATGACTATATTGCTTCATCATGGCAAAGTACTCTATGTCATTGTTCTGATATCTCGACGAAGCTCCAATTCTGCAATTGTTCTTTCTGTGCGGTCTCTTCTAGAACCTCTTGTAACCTTTCAGTATTAGCCCTTTTCTTTCTTAACATTCTAGCCTTCTTTCTAGGGAGCTTCCTCTCGGTAATGCTTTTATCATTCTTAGTCTTTTCTTCTTTGGTCTTAGTTACTTCGCACTGTTGAAATTTTTTCCTAGGGTTCCTGTGTAATACTTCTTCCTTGTCTGGGATACATAATTCAATCTTCTGGGGATCCTCTAGTGTTCTCTTAGCCTTGACATCCGAGTTGCTAGTATTAAATATCTGTGATCTACTCTTTTGTTCCTCAATCAAGTGTGCGATCCTTTTGGTCATAAAGTCTTTTAAATATTGCTTCTTTTGTTCCAAAACTTCTTCTTCCTCCTTTCGTCTAGCTTGATCTCTACCAATCCAAGGTTTTCCTATTAGCATGGTAAATGGGGCTCTGTCTTCAACAAATTTAATAATCTCAAAGTCTTCTTCTGTTGAAGCTCCATTGACAGTCATAGGTATCTGAGCGAGCCTTCCACGTAGGTTTACTATCTTTCCTCTGAATAAACTTATTCCTCCTATGGAAGGGATCATAGCAGGCCTTCCTATAGCTTCCCAGGTTCTTTCTGGCATAATATTCATCTGTGTTTCTTCATACAGGACATAGTCAATGTAGAAGTCCCCTATTCTTGCTTCGATGCATTTCTTCTCTTTGAATATCTCTGATAAGTTGACATGTCGGTAGTCATTCAGGGTCTCTTTCACTTGTATCAATACCTTCTCTAATTCTTTATGGGGTTCTGCCTTTCTGGATCTGCCTTATGGTTTCCTTGATTCAGATTCATTCCTTCAAGCTTAGCGATCATTCTAGGGAAATCCAATACTTCATGGTCCATGGATTTGCAACAGAGACAACTAAGTCTTCTGCCAGGGCATTCCTTAACAAGATGTCCTGGTCTTCTACAACTGTAACAGAGGGTTAATCCTCACGTTCTGTTAAATGATCCCCAACCTTTTATGTACTGTGCACTAGGATCATGGTAGTGAACCTGCAACAAATTATTTATAGGATCCTGCATCCATTTATTAGTCCAAACATTCTTTCTATGCATAGGTATAACATATCTTTCATTATTCTTATCAAATCTATTCATATCAAACCTTCTTTCGTCTATTAACACCATAGCTTTCAAACTAGGACAAAACCTATCAGATATACCTAGATCCATACTCTAGAAACAAAAAAAATCCACCTTTCTTACTTTTACAGAGCATAAATCTTTCAGATCTAAGAAATTTTAACTATTCTTACCTTTAACAGAGAACAAAGCTTACAAATCTTACCTCTTTCAATCAGAACTTCTCGCTTTTACCTTTCTTGAAGCACAAAGATTTCAGATCCTTCTTCTTTTCTACAGATCCGACCTCCTTTCTTTCAGATATGGCCTTCTCTCTTCAGATCGGGCTTATTTCTCTCATATCTAACCTTATTTCTTTAGTACGAAGATTTACAAATCAAGTATAATACTGCGCATGAGGGCACAAATCTATGCATAGAGATTTCACAGTTTTAGGATGAATCTTTGCACATAGCTTCCTCTTTCTTAGTTCCCAACAATCACAGTTTCAGGTCCCAACAACGGAACCATTTGTTGGCTTAGGGGAATACTCGGGGTTCAGTGCTACAACGCACCAACAAAACCCTAACTATTGGCCCTTTCGGCAACACCTGCTAAGAAGATGAAGTCTCACCCAAGGTAGAGGCAGGGGTGGTTGCAAGACTCACGTGTTTGCAACCTTAGCTGGGACACAGATCTATGATTCTAACACTTAATAAATCACTTAACATTGTTGGTTCTTTAATATGCAGTCAATATCCACTTCGTTGATAACACAGGGCTTCACACCATTCACAATCATCTAATACATTCAAGCACTTAGCATTGGTAAACTACATTAGATATAATAGATCAAGTACTAAGCCTATTCATGTGTATCAGATCTAACATCCTACATATCATTAGCACTTTAAGCATAAGCAGATCTATTTAGTCATCTCATAGAACTTAGCAAAATGGGAACATAAACACATTGAGACAAGCACAAAGCAACACAACATAGTAATTACGTGGTTCACCCCCACCCTGGGGCTATGTCCACCAATTCTTCTTCTTTATTAGCGTCTTCAATCGGTTACAAGCACAGAGCCATAAAACCCTACTATGCATGGGACAGAAGATCTGCGCAGCTCGCTAGATCCTTCTTCCTTGCGTTATAGCACAAAGCCTTTTCCAACTTCCTACGATGACTTGCACTTAGCCCTGCAAGTCTCATATAGGCACAAAGCACTTACAGACCTTACTTGCACTTAGCATACATCACATAGATGCTGATCTATCCTCTATCTCACTAGCATACTATTTATACATACACAATAGCCCTAAGCATGGGTAAAAACCCATGGGCCAATATCCCAATCCCATTACATATTACCAAAAACCCAAAATGGACCCAAAAGTGGGCCGAGATTCTGTGATCTCTGCTCTGTCTTGCACTCCTCCTTCAACGGTTGTCGAAGTCCCAAAATAGGTTAATATGACCTAGAAACTCCCAAAACTTGGTCAAGGGCCAACAATCCTCTGTGTTTCAATACATTCAACCATGCATTTTTCCTCTCCAATTTAATATATTTTACAGGTGAATCTACCTTACATTTTAACACATATGGCCTGTGATTTTCCCTTAGCCATTTATTATATTTTGAAGACAAATTTAGATTGTGTTTTTGCACTTGAACCACAACAATTTTCCCCTTGAATGAATGCGAATGGAAATTTTATTACATAGTGTTTTTACCCTTGATTGAAGGCGACTCGAATTTTTATCACACGACGTTTTTACCCTTGATTGAAAGCGACTGGAATTTTTATTACACAACATTTTTACTTTTTATTGAATGTGATTGGAATTTTTATTACACAACGTTTTTACCCTTGATTGAATGCGACTGGAATTTTCATTACACAGAGTTTTTACCCTTGATTGAATGCGACCGGAATTTTTATTACACAACGAATTTGTAATTCAAAGACAACAAATTGGTGATATCCGTAACCTGGTGATATTACTCACACAGAAATTTCCGTAACCTGTAGCCAATAAGTTCATTCACTATTGGAATGTGTTTGCTTATGTTAAGACTCAACACAGTCTTTTCTTGTTGTGGCCACAATTTTACCTCTACGTCTTAATATCATTTATCAGCCAGTTCTCAGTGTTGACATCCTGCGTTTTAATGTTGTGACAATGAATTTATGTTGTGTGTTTGAGCAACAGAACTATTTATTACTCTGCATTTCCCTGGGATAGTGAATTAGTTTATTAACATTGATTTATAACTATGGTGAGACAAAGATATATTTGTTGTGATTCCAGTAATAGCATTTATATATTAATGGGTGACAAGGAATTAATTTGATGGTGTGACCGTAGATTTGTAAAATAGAAAAATTTAGGTTCATATTCTATATTTACCCTCTACTTCAGTTACAACGGTTTCTTTTAAACGACAGTGATATATATATATATATATATATACATGGAAAGCGATCTAGTTATTTGCTTGTTAAGAGACAACGAGTTTATCACCAGTTGGTCTGTGTTTTTAGCACCTGTATACATATGAATAGCAATTGAATATGAATTTATATAGAATAGAATAGAAATTTTTGTGTATGCGTTTTTAGCACTTGGAATTATAGAATAGCAATTGAACATGCATTTATATAAGCAATGAACTGAAATGTTAATAGACAGCCACATAATGTGCTCATAGTCAGCAACTGTTTGGGTTGGGATAGTATTTTGGTTAAGTAGCAAATTAATATTTATTAACGATGAGGTTATATTTAATGTGAGACAGGGATATATGGTAGCGATTTTAGTGAAGGCGATTTTATGCTCATTGTGTGACAGTGAAATTAATGCATAGTGTGTGACAAAGATTCATTACATAAAGTGTGCATTAGATGTGTATAACAACAAATTTTATATTTCCTATTTTATATTTACACCGCCACCTCACTTAAAACTATTTCTTTTATGACAACGATTAGTAATTATTTTATTATTAGATATCATTATCAAATATCGATAGATATCAGTTTCAGATATCAATATTAGTTAGCGATGTTATACACTTGATATATACATTGAATGGACATCGAAATTAATATATATATATATATATAGATATGGAATGGACACTTAATTTTACCTTGAAGGTGTGGTTGGATATAATAAATGTAGCCTACGCGTGCTGACCCTTAATAATGATTCATTATTTAATAGATAATCTATTGTTCATAATGTTATAATTGGTAGTGTAATTTCAAATCATAAGTTAGAAAAATTATTCCTTGAGTAAAGATTGGGAATCCTTACCGATTATTTTCTAGTCTTAATTTATGATTAAGTGATAAATTCATTAGAAGTTTTACCTTTTAGGGTTTATGGCTTCCTTGTTTAGTTTTGAAAAAGAAGGGTAAAAGTGTTGATTAAGTGAATTAATCAAAACCCCCTTTTAAATGGAAGGGTATTTCGTTCCTTGTAGATTGTTGTGTTTTTAATTTTAGATCCGTCGGTTACTATGTGCTTGAATAATTTTTAGGTTGGTTAATGAAATCCACCTAGGACGTTGTGCCATAAAAGGAACCCACCTAAAAAAATCCTCGTGTGAAAATGAGAGATCATTTGGTTAGTTGCGCAAATTTATTTTTGAGCGATGTCATCTACGTCTTGTCGACCCTTTGCTTGGGGGTGTGGGTGTAGTCTTCTTGTCAGTTATTTCAGCTCCTAGCGCGATGGATTTTCCTTGAGTCCTTGGTCCAAATAGGTTATGTTGCATCAGGGTTATAGTTGCACCTATCGCCTAGGGATGACATGATCCCTGATGAGGGGATCATGGCATCCCCTATTGGATAGAGGTGAATGATAACTTGGTCGAAGTCTTTGCTTCCCGTTGTGGGTGTTGTTGATCATTGTAAGTTTGTTGCTGGCATTTGGGTTGTAATGCCTTCATGCGTTTGGTTTTGGCATGCCATAGAGGTTCTAGTAACTGGCCATCGAGTTCATTTTGTCAGGATTTTGGGTGTCATCCTTAGCTTGTAGGCATTGTCGTGCTTGTGTCGGGAGAGTAGTCGTTTCTATCTGTTGATTTACTCATGTTTCACCTAGTTGCTCTTGCGCTAATGTGCGAAGTCATTTTT
>ML829431.1:14638-36815 GCA_009831015.1 Picea engelmannii | reverse complement strand
GAGAACTATAATGTTATAAGTATTTTTGGGTCCAAACAAAATCCTTCCTTCCTTCCATGTCACATATCTGATACAATGTTTCTTGTTGAGATAGCAAGGCAATACACCTATTCGTTGCATTTTTTCCATGAAAAGAGAAAAAGGAAATTCATGCCTCTACCTTGGAAATTAGTGGATTTCATAGTCAGGAATATGAACAAGATTGACGGTTTCGTGGGCCACTTCCACAACTTCAATTTGAAATATGTTGAAAAAGTAAAAGGGTTTGACCCTGATGGTATTTTTCTAGAACACCTATTGGCTATTAGTTTCATCAGTTCTTTCATTAACACTATCTTGAATGAAGTCAAAGATAACGCCTTGGGTAGCATGCTCATGACACTGACAACCTGGAGACAATACTCAGCACCAATGAGTCGTACAAGCAGAAACGAAAAGGCCTGGGTGAAAAAAGTGCCCAATCCCCGACTGCCACACCCAAGACTACAACATCTTGGAGTAGCACTCCAACGGCCTACTCAAGCAAGAAAGTCACACACAGTTCTTCAAGTGAAGGAGGAGATAAGAACCCTCCCTTCGGAAAAATTGAAAATTCTCACGAACTTCCCACGAGCAAAAGATGAAAAAACAATAGTGCAAGAACATGAGGGACCGAGGGGAGAAATTGATATCCACGATCACTCCCTCGAATATATGGAACTGGAAATTGACATTGACAAAATGTTCCCCGACGAAAACTAGCTAGAGAGAACTTCTCCCCATAACCCTAAGATGGAAATAATTGGGACCGATACCTTTGACGAAGAAGAGTCTTTTGCATTTCAGAGAATTGTTTTTGACAACGAATCTAAAAAAATGGTTATTGAAAAGAGAGATGTAAAGAATAAGAAAGGGAAATGTGTTCATAGATGAACCTATGGAACATGTGCCCTTCCCAAATCTCTCAGATACATCGAGCAACTGGAGATTCTCTAGACAACTCTATTAGCAGCCTTTAAGTGGAGAACGTTAGGTTAAAGGAAAGAATCAAAGAATTGGAGGGAGCTCTAATTCCCCTTCCATCGTTGGCTACTCCTTTGGAAATGATTGGGACCACCACACTTGCGGCAAAGTTAAAAGGATCAACAAGATTTCTCACATCAGCCGAAGGCTATGTGGAAAAAAATATAAAGAGAATAATGGAATTAATAACATAATCTTGGGAGATGTTAAAGAGTATGGTCTATTTTGGAACAAGAGTTCATGCTTTTCATGAGTATCTGCAAGCATATCTCAAGAACGAGCAAGGTTTCTACCTTGATGCAGTTGTACCATTTGGTGTTAAAGTTACTGGTATGACAGAATTGAGAAGAAGAGAGGAGGATCTCCCTTCCCCGGATCGAATAAACCAACTAAATGCATGCTGGAAAGAAAAGGTAAAAAACCTTAATGGTATCGTTCAAGCATGTAGCCAGGACATATCTAGAAGAGACAAACTATTCAAGAAGCTAACTGAGATAGATATAGCTGGCAGTACCAATGAAGTCCAAGACTTGAAATTGATATTCAACTCATTGTTTTTAACCAAACAAGCATTTGATGATCAAGTTAATATCTATAAAAGAATGTCATTTGAAAATTTCTATGGCATTCTTGAATATGGTGAAGATGACGTGAAAAACTGGCTAGTTGATTATTTGATTAAAAACAAAGATATTCAAGAAGCATTGCACAACCTCTCTATTGATCTAAGGGACTTGGAAAGTGAATTCTTCAATATAGAAATCCGGCATGAAAACAGTGTGGTGCCAATGAGGATCTACATCGAGGAGTGGTTAAAAAAGGATGCCAACAAGATTACCAATGAAGGGCAAAGGATGCTTGAGACGGTTCCCATAACTGCCGAGGAAAGCCATAAAAGGACATCAGTGAGCAAATGGAAATACATGGGATACCATCATAGTAATTTCATACTGATCACATTCTTTTGTCTTTTTCAATGTCTTCATCCACTTACTCTACCTCTTTAAATACAAAGGTTTAACCGAAGACTGGCAATTTTCTCTTTCTTCTTGCTAGGTCTTGTTTTATTTCATCGTCGACTTTCTTCTTTCTACAGCTTGATTCTTGTACATCTTTGTTTTATGGTCTGCGAGAGCCCCAATCCTGGTCATTATGGCAAACACATTTAAATTTCAAAGAATATGTACTGAACTATATATTTTTTTACAAATTCGAAGACAACTATTTTGGAAAATAATCTCAATTGTATTTTGTAACCCAATTTATCTGAATATAAAATATTTGAGGTTGTTGTATGGTGTTTTTTAATGTTTAATATTGTTTTTATGAATTTTGCATTTTTTTTAAAATTAACTCATTTTCCTGTACAACTATTGATAGATGAATTCAACCTCTTTCTACAATAATTTAAGATGCTCTTTGATCCATAGTTTAAAATGCACGATAAGCATTTTTTTAGTCACATATTTTTTTGTCTATTGCTTATGGGTTTGAGCAAAATTTGCAAGCCGAAAACACCCCTCAAATTGGAACATGGTTTACATTTGGACCACAAATAATCTATTAAGATACATTAATATGAATACAATTGAAATAAATATAAACAAAATCTCTTTAAACTTGAACCTGACTTTCTCGAGCTCCAAAATTTGCGATCCAAAAACACCCTTCAAATTTGAACATGGTTTACATTTGGACCACAAATAATCTATTAACATAAATTAATATGAACTTAGTCGCATTTCTATGATCGCGGGTTCTCGGGTTGGTGGACTGACATATCCTCATCTCCATCTATATCGTCACATCATGAGCCCGACCGACCACCATCCCTTTCTATAGTTAGCCAATTATCTGACCGCGAGGTCCCGGGTTAGCGCTATCGAATTCTTATGCCCCGTGTTCCGTGATATACATCTTCCAGCCAAAACTTCTGTGATTTACAATTTGACCCCGGACTCCTAGAACTCACAAGCTTCACTATACCAAGGTTCACAAAAGTTTCAAATCATTTATCTCTCCCTTCCATCCCCGCCACATTCGTGCTCTTCCCAATGCACATTCATTATGCTTTTACTAGTGACAACTCACCACACAGGTTCGAAAATATTGGCATTAATAAACAAACAGTAGATATTTTTGTGTTGCATACTTACCCCTTTTTCACTTTTCTTCTTCCCCTCTATTATCCCTTTTTCGTTCTATACTTAGTCGCATTTCTATGATCGCGGGTTCCCGGGTTGGCAAACTGACTGACCCTCATCTCCATCTATATCCTCACATCACGAGTCCGATCGACCGTCATTTCTTTCCATAGTTGGCCAATTTTGTGGCCGTGGTTTCCGGGGTTGGCGCTATTGAACTCTCATGCCCCATGTTTCGTGATATACATCTTGCACCCAAAACTTTCGTGATCTACAATTCCACCCCAGAATCCTTGAAATCGCAAGCTTCAATGTACCCAGGTTCACAAAAGTTTCAAAGCATCTATCACTCCCCTCCATCCCCGCCACCTTCGTGCCCTTCCCAATTCACATTAATTATTCTTTTACTAGTGACAACTCAACACAGATTCGAAAATATTGGCATTAATAAGAGAAAATCGCATTAAACCACGATTTACGAGAGTCAAACCGATCACAGTTGCTTTCCATACTTAGCTAATTTTATGGTCGTCGGTTCCCGGGTTGGCGCTATCAAACTCTCATTCCCCATGTTCCGTGATATGCATCTTGCACCCAAAACTTTTGTGATCTACAATTCCATACTTAGCCAATTTAATGGCCGTCGGTTCCTCAGTTGGCGCTATCGAACTCTCATTCCCCATGTTCTATGATATACATCTTGCACCCAAAAATTTCCTGATCTACAATTTCGTGATATACATCTTGCACCCAAAACTTCTTTGATCTACAATTCCTTGAGCTTGCAAGCTTCACTCTACCCAGGCTCACAAAAGTTTCAAAGCATTTATCGCTCCCTTCCATCCCCACCACCTTTGCGCCCTTCCCAATGCACATTGACTATGCTTTTACTAGTGACAACTCAACACACAGGTTCAAAAAAATTGGCATTAATAAGCGAAAACCTCAAGGACATCTCCCATTAATATACATTAAACCATGATTTACGGGAGTCTGACTGACCATCATTCATTTCCATACTTAGCCAATTTTATGGCTACGGGTTCCCAGATTGGTGCTATCGAACTCCCATTCCCCGTGTTCTGTGATATACATCTTGCACCCAAAACTTCTGTGAACTACAATTCCACCCCGCACTCCTCGAACTCACAAGCTTCACTCTACCCGGGTTCACAAAAAGTTTCAAATAATTTATCGCTCCCTTCCATCCCGCCACCTTCGCGCCCTTCCCAATGCACATTAATTATTCTTTGATTAGTGACAACTCACCACACAGGTTCGAAAGGATTGGAATTAATAAGCAAAAACCTCGAGGACATCTCCCATTAAAACGCATTAAACCGCGATTTACGCGAGATTATATTATCATATATCTTCTTCACATGTTACGTTTCATATTACTTTATGGGAAGATTCCATTTCATATTAATTACTTGGTTCATGCCATATATTTTTGGGTAGATTCTTTTTCAATATCTTAAATTAGTATTCAATGAAATTTCAACATAGGTTTTAATATTTACAATTTTTTATCATTTCATTTCTAAAAAACAATTGAACATAACTTTTTAATATATATATATATATATATATATATATATATATATATATATATATATATATATATATATATATTTTAATTGTCATTTAATTTTACATATTTCAATTTTCATTTGCTTATTGTTAAAAATCTATTATAAGGTGCCAACTATCATCTCCATTTCCATTGACAGGAACTAAGCTACCAAGCACCACTTGTTTAAATTTGATTTGTATCTTTAGGTTTTTATATTAAAATCAACTATTATTTTTTAATCTATATAATTCGTGGTTTTTATATTAAAATCAACTATTATTTTTTAATCTATGTAATTGGTGGTTTTTATATTAAAATCAACTATTATTTTTTAATCTATGTAATTGGTAGGGGTAGTGGGATTTCTATTTAATGCAGTCCCATAAATTCACTTATAATGTAACGTAAATTATTATAAAAACCTTATATTATAGGAAATTTCCATGAGTACTTTGTAAAGAAAAAACAAGAGAAGTTGTATTTAATATTTACATAAATTATATATTTTTATTTTATTATGATTTATTTTTTATTTTATTATATTAGTTTAATAGAAGCCCACCCGATAACATCGTGTAAGTCCTTTAACTAACGCAAAAGCGAAGGGTTGAGTCACTGGCGATCGCACCAATAATTATTGTTTGGAGTGATTATTTTAATTTTTAAAATAATGTTAATATTATATTTTAATTAAAAAAAACAATTCGATTATAATTATAATAATAAATATAAATATAAATAATTTTTAATAGTTAAATATTTAATAATATTATTTTTTTTATTTAGTTTTTTCTATGTTTTTATTTTAAATTAATATAGTTTAAATATGATGATGATGATGATGATTAACGTCCACTAAGATCAAATTGGTTTATCGGACCTTAAGAGGGTAAGTGATTACTTGGGATTATTTAGAATTTGGTTTTGTGCTCGAAAAACATTAAGAGAAGCTTTCCAAGATCACTGTACTTTTGTTGAGTTGAGAGGTTAGGAAGGTTGTTAGTGAAACAAATATTTTGAAAATTAGATCTAATATGGGTATAGGGTGGACAATCTAAGAGAAAGTGTTTTTCATCTTCGACCTTCTTAGTGTCACAAAGGTGACACACTCTTTTATCCCATGGCGTTTTAGGAATTGACCAATGCCCAGTGTCACTATGGAGCTCGTGAGAATTTGTTCTTATCTTAGCAATGCTTATTTTTTTCTTTACACCTGGCAAAACAGATAGATAATTTTGATCTTCTAGATTAGGGTTGATTACATCTTTATAATATCTTAATTTTATTTTTTTCTCTAACTCTTTATCACACCACATTTTCTCCTTAAATTTTGATTTGACATTTTTTTTAATGGTATATTTATTTTGCAAAATGATCTCTTCCATGATTCCCCAATAGTTTAGCCAAGACCGGGCATCTTTATTCCATCCTCGCTTGAGTCGGTGGTGGTTATGACTCGATTTTGAAGCATTTTTAGGAAGTCTCTTGTCTTCCATGTTGTTTAACTTGTTCTTATATATTAGGTATCTAGTCATAGCCATGCTCTCAATGGGGGAGAAGCTTGTTTCTAAAAGGAGGATGGGATAGGGTGTATTTCCTTTAATTTTTAGATTATAGGCTATAAAATTATTTTGTATTTTCTCTATCTTTCTCTAGAATTCATGAGAGATACTACAGCCCCAGACTTCACATCCATAAAGAATAACAGGTGTAACAAGAGTTTCAAAAAGGAGTTTCTTCTTATCCCAACTCCAAAGATCAGTTGATTTACAATTGTTTTCAAGCCCATAATAAGCTTTCCATCCCCCAATAATCATTTTCTCAATGTTATAATTCCAATTGAGCTTGTGGTTAATATCAATTCCAACATATTTGTATGAAGTCACTTCCTCCAAGTTGTTATTGTCATATACGAAGGTATCGTAAGGGATCTTATTGGATTTAATAATCATGACCTTAGTCTTATCAGTATTAATAGTCATAACCATATTGGAGCAAAAATCCTTGAGGATTCTTAGTTGGTTTTCAAGATCATGGGGAATCCTTGCCATAAGAACGATATCATCAGCATAAAGAATAAGATTGATGACTATATCAGTGAGAGTAGCGCCGACAAAACCTGTTTTTTCCAAGCAATCTTCTCGCTTGTCAATGTATATGCCAAAAAGAGTAGGGGACAAGGAACAACCTTGTTTGACTTTGATATTGCAGTTAATCTCTTTTGACCATCCCTCAGTGTTTTTAAACTTAGCAATAATGTTCTCATACATCCTTATTGAAGAATCCCTCAACGCGATAGACACTTTTATCTCTTCCAACCTATTCCAAAGGTTTTTCCTAGGAACCATGTCAAAAACTTTTCTAAAATCAACAAAACAACAAAAAATATTGGTTTTAGTATTGCGAAACTCCTCTGCAATGATTCTAAAGGTAACAAGATGGTCCACAATTGAATGAGATCTCCTAAATTCGGCTTGGCCTTTAGCTCTTTTACTGTGAATTTCTAGGCAAAGGCTAATCTTCTTTTCCAAAATAATTCCATAAAGCTTGGATAAAATCGGGCTAATAATAATGGTCCTATAATTAGAGGGAATGTTTCTATCCCCATTTTTAAAAATAGGTACAATGAGGCTTTGTGTCTAGGGTTTAGGGAATCCCTGCTTGACTGCTAAGTTGAAGAGCTTGTGTATGTGAAGGATAAGGATTGGCCCTCTGATTTTAAAAATTTCAGCTTGGTAGCCTTCAATGTCCTTAGCTTTCCCATTTGCAAGCCGCCTAACCCCGAAATCTATGTCATCTAAAGAAAAAACTTCTTCCTTTGTAGGAACAATAGGAATGGTGTCCATGGCATTAGGGAACTCGTAAAGACTTTTAAGCTAGGAATTTCATTCCCTTGAGGGAATCCTATTATTTTCTTTAGTATTGCATTTTAGAATTTGGCTCCAGAACTTCTTAGGATCGAACCTATGTAGTTGTGAAACTTGCTCTTGCCTTTTATTGATATAGTACATTTTTTTTCCCTTTTAATTAGGACTTTATGTGTATTGATCTTATCAAGTTTTAAGGACTCATTAGAAGCATCCCTAATGAATTTATTAGTATAGTCTAAATATATTATGAATTGAATTGTCTTTTCATATTTTTTTTATTATTCTTATTCTATTTTTTAATTTTAAAAAAATTATTATTATTATAAATATCAATTATTAAAATTGTAAAATCTCAGTGTAATGTATCTAGACAATAGTCAAATGGTTTAGCTGCACTCAAGAAATTCATTATCCTCACTAATTTGATGTATAGTTTAACCATGACCTTGAAATTAGAATATTTACTTTATTTATTTAATTCTTTATAGTATTGAGAAAAACAACTATAAAAATATATATACAATTAGTCATGTAATAATGTTTTTTTATATGGATAATTCCTTAATACACTTTTTTTTTTTTTTAGATTTATTTGATTTTATATTATTCTACAAAATTATAAATTAATTTTTTTAATTTAGTATTAAAATTTATAAAATAATTAATTTTTGTTATAATTTTAAAATTATTTAAATGTTATTTTATTTTATTATCTAAAAAATTGAAAATTATTTATATATTATTTTATTTTAAAATTATTTACGTTTATTTTATTTTAATCTAAAAACATTGCTTTTTTTAAGTTATTGTCAAAACTTTCATGCTAATTTAACATTATTTTGTGACGTACTAGCTTAATTAATCTTCTCCTGATTTAACCACTAGTGTTTTCCCTCTCAGCTTCCTCGGGAGTTAGTTATCCCTGGCGAGACTGCTGTTGCAGCAGCAACACTCGTATGATCAATTCGATAATTTTGATTTCCCTCCTCTTTCTTCTTGCTATTTCAGGTGACCCACGTCACACGTCTGACGTGGATAGTCTAAAACATCTTTGAGTTTTGGAAATATATATATATAAGTGTGATAGAGTAATAATTATTACAATAATAATAGATAACGACTTTGTTTTATCTAATAGCTACAAAAGAAGATCTGAAGATCTAATTGAGAATCTGAGTTGGTCAAGCTTTGCATCTCAAGACCTAATAATTTGCAATGGAGTAATGAAGTGGCTAAACTCCAACCAGATGACTTGTATTCATGGGCTAGGTAGTAGTGTTGTAAATTATGTGATATTGGATATCCTCGTTTCCAACCAAATAACAACTTTTGACCTTTTAAATGACCATGAGCCCGGACTTTGATCATAAACCTTTAACCCTAACTCATAGATTTGAGTGATTATTTATGTATAATTCGAGTGCCCCATGGGTTTTTCAACATGTTGAATCCATTTATGCATTTATAAATGGATTTTAAACGACAAAAAATAGTGATTTCGAGCAGATTTGTGTCATCAGATTCTGGCAAAAAAAGCCATTTCATAGAACAGTTAGAAACACCTTTTTTTTATTGTGTGAAAGACATATTCTTACTCCTTATTGAGGATATTTCTTTGGAAATATGAAAATATATAATGAATTTTCCATTGCACTCGATTAAATGAGGAAGCCCAATAAGTATAAGGAGTGGTTTGGCAAATAAGTTTCATGGAATGATGTCTCCATATTTGTCCAAGGAAAGAAGAGGAGGTCAAAATGTAGAGATTTGTCTCCATATTTGTCAACTGGAAAATAAGAGGTGTAAATGTAGAGATTTGTTTATGAAAGGTTGTTAGGAAATAAATCTTCTAAATACCAATTACAATATGTTGGTTTTTTTATTTTATTTTGCTAATATTTTGATATCATCGTTGACTATTTTATAAATTGATTTTATTTTTTTTAGCAGTTAACTTTCAATTGTCTTAACCGATGGGAAACATGTATGTTCAAATTTTCTCTTTCATGGATCAATTCTCAAAACAACTACACTTACTGTAACAAATTTATTACAAAATAATTGAAAAAGAAACACAATAATTCACAAGAACACACTTATAACATACAACAACACATTGAATTGTGTATTCCATTGAACTCAAGATGAATTTATACAATGAGTTTTTTACTAAAGCTAGATACAATATATCATTGATACTTCAAGCCAACAACAACTTAACTCCACATTCTAATCTAGGAGAAAATCTTGTTGAAGAGAATATATCATATCCAACTAAGATTCAAAAAACTCCACTATAATAGACAATACATATATACGTAGATAATTAAAAACACTCATTGAACACACCAATATAACTATTGAAAAATAGTAAATCCTCCTACTAGCACTAGAATCAAATTTTCTAATAGTCCCACTTGAGGATAGTTCTAGGTATACATAAACCAAGTCCAATCCTACAATCTTCAAAATTTGGCTTAGGTAAGGCTCTCATGAGTATGTCCGCTACATTATCTTTAGTAGAACAATATTCCATGTAAATCTCCTTCTTGTCGATCAAGTCTCTAATAAAATGGTACCTAGTCTCCATGTGCTTTGACCTATCATGAAACATGGGATTCTTTGTTATCTTAACCTGTGATCGATTATCACAATAAATAAGAGTAGGATTCTTCTCCATCATTCCAAGCTCAAGAAGCAATTTCTTAATGCATGTTTCTTCACAACTCCTAGTAGAAACATCAATACATTCAACGTATGTAGATGGAAAAGCAACACAAGCTTGTCTCTTACTACTCCAAGAAACCATACCGGAACCTAACGAGATATAATATCCCATTGTAGACTTTATGGAGTTCACATCACCCACTTAATTGACATCTACATAGCCACGAAAATAAATATCTTTGCCTCTTTCATAAACAAGACCATAGGAAACAATGCCAGTCAAATAATAAAGAATTCTCTTACGAACGAACCTCCTTTGGTTTTACCATAAACCAAATGTGTACATTTACAACATAGGATAAGTCAAGATGAGTATTACATGAATAAATAAGGTTTCCAATCAATTGGAGATACAATGTAGCATCCACATATTTACTCAGGTCATCAACTCTCAACTTAGCACAAGGATCCATGGGAATATAAATAGTTTTG
The DNA here is from genome assembly GCA_009831015.1 of Picea engelmannii. Taxonomy (NCBI): domain Eukaryota; kingdom Viridiplantae; phylum Streptophyta; class Pinopsida; order Pinales; family Pinaceae; genus Picea; species Picea engelmannii. Next base: position 26,064 of record ML829431.1, on the reverse strand, counting down.
CAACCTTCCATTATGAAATTCTTCAAAATCTCCACAACATGCTTGGCTTGAGTCAAAATGAAATGATATTTATCCTACCACACCTCCAAACCAATACAATAGTGAAGAGGACACAAATCCTTCATTTCAAATTAATGACATAGTTCATTCTTCAATAAATTAATTAATTCGTCACCATTCCCTATTAGAATGAGTTCATATTCATACAAAACAACAATCACACAAAAAACATAGATTAGCATCGGAATATGACTTCGTTACACCTTTTCCATGGAACCACTCATCAATTTGAGTATACCATGCACAAGGAGCTTGCTTAAGACCATAAAGGTCCTTCTTCAACATGCACACAAGATCCTCTTTACCAACAACTTCAAACCCCCATGGTCGTCGTATGTACACTTATTCCTACAAAAAAATCATTCATGAATATTGTTTTCATATCCATTTAGTGAAGACTCTAATTAAAACAAGTCACTAAAGAAAGTACACAACAAATGGTAGTATATTGAGCAATAGGTGCAAAGGTATCATCATAGTCAATGTCAGGATTTTAACTAAAACCTTCTTCAACAAACCTTACCTAATGTTTTTCGATGGAACCATCAACATTATGCTTTAGCTTGAATATTTATCTACTACCTATAATTGTCTTTCCTTCAAGGAGTGGAACTAAATCCCACCCAATATTTTTCATGATGCTTTCTCTCACATCCCCACAGTGTTCCTAGATGAATCTTGTGATCATGTGCCACTAGAGGGCATGTGGCACCCAATGTTTCTCCCCTAGATGATTTTCAACACCGAGGATACTTCATTCGAGCTATGCCTCTTTACCTAGAGCATACCCGTACTCTGTTATAGGCAACCGACAAGTCACACTCCTACTCTAGTGAAAATCTTGTATACTTAGAAATTTTTTAACAACTTAACACTTAGTCATATATAAGCATACATCCATGAACACGAGAAACCAAGAGAAAAAATGTGGAACAAATGAAATACATACATAAAAATAGTGCGGACATCACAAACTGTGCCTAACACCTGGCTAAGTCTTTGTTATTGTGAAATAGTTACAATATGAGCATTATCGGCTTGGTTTACAACTGGGAAGAGTCACATGACTTGCCTCACCTCACCAAGACACTCATACATAGATTCGTCACACCAAGACTCTATGTCACAACTATATCTACAACCTCTTGTGGTGCACCTCAGACATGCCCTCAACCACATATTTTGTATCTCTTCATTTCCGTAGACTTCACCAAGTTAACACGGACCTACAATTTTGTCTCCTGGCATGCCTCCTCAGACTTACAACAAGACTTCCCCCAAACTCAGCCGAAAAGAAGGTCTCCCCAACTATGTCCACTAAAATCACCTCAAGGCATCACAAGTCCTCCCAAGCGGACTGACTTGGCTCCAAGGGATCTCACCCCTCTTCATCTAATATGCCTCAGAATTGCAGAGATAATCTTTCTCTCCTTTTTCTTCAAAAAACCCTTCCTTGGTTGTGCTCCCTTTTTCTCTTATAGGAATTCGAAAGGTCACCATCGCCAACCTATGTGTCCAAATGAATCGTTACACCCCTTCGTAGACCCATTCACCCAAACGAATCATCACACCCCTTCATGAACCATATCTCCCAAATGAACCTATGCACTCATCAATCATCGTACCCCTTGGGACTAGTGTGCCCAACCTTGGTGCATCCCTCATGTCGACGTGCCCCAATCTCTTGGTCTCTTCATACTTGGGAAAGCACCTTGGTGCATTCGCATGCCCAAGGCACCCACTTCCCCAACTCCTACAATACTTGGGTGTCAGAGAAACCCCAAGTTTCATCTCCTTGAGGACTTGGGAGAGGGTCTTCATACCCATATATCCAAAGACCTTACACTTTCATATTCCTCCTATGTGGCTTCAACACATTTTCTAGAACATGATTCCTCATCAAATGGATTGGATTCAAAATAAACCAAGCTACTCATCAAAGAAATAGAATTAGATTCATACCTTTTATTTGGGATTTTAGTTCATGTAGATCCTCTAGGAGAAGATAGTTTTTTCCTATCATCAAGTTTCAAACCCATACCATCTATCAATTTATTTATCCACATTGGTTTCTCCCTAGCTTCTTCATGATAATCTTGGTGATCTCCACCACTCACATCATATGATTCTTCTAGTTTTAGGTCACTAGTCATGACATCATGACTATCTTTTGTAAATAACTCATCATTGAATTCTTCCACAATCGACTGCACATTCTAACCAAGAGTGTTATATGTCATTTTGAAATCCGATTAATCAAAAATAACATCTCTACATAATACAATTTTCCTTTCACTAGGAAAAAATATTATATATGTTTTGGAATCATCATTATATCCAACAAAGATGCCTCTTTTTCCAGTAGCTTTCATCTTTGTTCTCCTATCTAAAGGTATGTAAGAATATGATGGTGAACCAAACACTCTAAAATGATGAATAGAATATTTTACCCCATAAAAGGCCTCCTTAAGTGTGACATCCCTTAATGAATCATGAGACACCTATTCATTATGTGCACAATAGTATTGCAAGATTCCACCCAAAGGAAACAATGCATACCAAATTGCTCTAACATGCATCATGTAGTTTCAACAATGCTCATGTTCTTCCTATTTGCAAGCCCATTTTGTTGAGGAGTAAAAGGAACACAAGACTCCCTCTTGATCCCATATCACCTACAAAAAGAAACAAATTCATTATACTTTTATCACTTCTCAAGATTTTTATGATATGCCATGTTTTGTTTTCCATAGAGAATTTAAATTCACGAAATATTTTGGACATTTCATTCTTGTCCTTCATGAAATATATCCAACATTTTCTAGGATCATCATTAATGAAATTAATAGAGTAAGAGAAGTCAATGATAGGAGGAGTACTCATTGGTCCACACACATCAAATTGAACAAGGTCAAGAGGATTCCTAACTAGTTTTTCATCATTTGATAAGAAAGGATCCATGTAATTCTTTCCCATAGCACATGCATTTCATACACCTAATTTGCTCACATTAAACTATGGAATACCTCTTACCATTTTTTGAAATTTTCTTAGGCTATCAAGATTCAGGTGACCAAATATTATATGCCATAGCTTTACAAGTGTTCCATCATCATGCAACAATTGTCTTTCATCAGTGATACCTACAATCAATCTATATAATCCACCATATCTTATGCCTTTGTAGATCACCCTTGATCTTCCATCTTTGCAATCTTGTATTGTACATCTACCCTCATTGAACTCGACCTTCAGTCCTGATCAACAATAACACTCATTGAAAACAAATTCTTTGTTAGGTTATGAACATACAAAACATTCTTTATTAGTGTTATACCTCCACTTGGCATTCCAATAGGAATACTTCCTACTCCTTCTACCTCCTGATATCAATCATCACCCAAAAATATTGAATCTCTATAATTACTCTCCTTAAGCTATTCAAATAGTTTTTTATTAGGATACATATGCATTCTTGCACTAGAGTCAATATACCAGACACATTTGTGAGAAGCATTAGTAGGAAGAGAAGATAATAATGAGAAATTTTCTATTTGATTATCCAACGCATCAACTCCATCAATAGCATTACCTTGTTGGAATTGATCCTTACCATGTTGTTGAACATGCCCTTTTCCACTATCTGGTTTCTTCTTAGGACAATCTTTAGCAATATGCCCTTTCTCATTACAATTGAAACATTTTACTCTAAACTTAAAATTCCCCTTAGATGAAGAAGCTACACCATCATTGAATGTTTGATGTGGGTGTTTTCTTGCTTTCTTCTTCCGCCACTTTTGATTGAATTTCGTAGTCTTCGACCATTGTGCAACATCATTCGAATCCCTTTGATTATTTTATTCTTCTGCATCTCTTGAAACTAGAATATCTCATACAAATTCTCAAATGAAGGTATAGTTTCTCTACCAGTAACAATATTGAAAACAATCTCATAGTCATAGAGAACCCGTTTAGGGTTATGGGAACGATCGCTTCATTTGAGATTTTATCTCCTACACAATTCAATTTCTCTCTTATCTCTTTGATTATGTCAATGTATGAAGAGACACTCTCTCCCTCTTCCATCCTGGATACATTCAACTTGTTTCTAAGTAGCATCCTTCTTGACATGCTCGAAGATTCATATATGGACCTCAATTTGTCCCATAAATCTTTAGCTATCTTGCAACTTCTTCCATGTACAACCAAAGATGATCTTAGATTGACTGAGATGATTATATTATCCTTGATATATGCATTATTTCACTTAGACTCTTTAGTGGAATATTTTGGTTTTGATTATGATCCATCACCTAGAGAATAAAGATATCGTTTAGAGAGGATGAGTTCCATAAAATATTTCCAAGAAGAATAATTAGAGGTACCTTCAATCTTTTTATAATCACTGAGCTTAAAACTCTCCATGTTAGAGTTTGGAATACAACAATTTAAACTCTCAAGGAGAACACCAATAATTTGGTCACACATTTATTTCTTTTTTTTCACATAAAAGTAAAACAAGCTCGCATGTCTTTTTATTTTGCATAAAAAACATAAATATGTACCAATCTCAAAGTCAAAGCATAGAAAAGATGAATTTCCTAAGCTTGATGCACCGCACATCTAAACCTTAATGGGCCACATCACTTTTCAAGTAGACCATGGAGACTATGATAACCACCATCATATAGACCATCATAACCTCCAACATACCATCAACCAAATACACATACAAAAAAACTTTATGCAATGAAAACCTACCCATCACATACCTCAACACTGGCCTTGGCACTGACTCCAACAATCTCCAACACTCTGAAAATTAAGTAAATGATGCAACTCTCATAATTTTGTTCCGTTTTTTCCTTCTTCTTCATAGGATTGCTTATGATACCATGATAAGAAACTTGTATGTACACAATTTATCTTTCATGGTTTCTTCTTCATTCCTTTTAAGGAACGATTGTCAAAACAACTTCAATTATTGTAACAAATTTACTGCAAAAGAATTGAAGAAGAAACACAATAATTCACAAGAACACAATCATAAAACACATCAACACACTTAATTGTGTATTCCATTGAGCTCAAGCTGAATTTATACATAGAATTCTTTGACTAAATATAGTTAAACTATCCCATCAAGAATTCAAGCCACTAACAACTCAACTCCACATTCTAATCTAGGAGAAAATCTTGTTGAAGAGAATATCTCATATCCAACTAAGATTCAACAAACTCCACAATAATAAACGATGCATATCTATATAGATAATCATAAACACTCATTAGACACAGCAATAACAACTATTAAAAACAAATCCTACAACTAACACTAAACTCACATTTTCTAACACTAGACTTACATTTTCTAACATTAAATAATTTAAACATTCAAATATATTTAAGTTTCCTTTCAATGATCATCCCTTCATTTAATTTTAATGAAATTTCAAATCTCATAAATCCAATCAAATTTCAAATCTCATAAATCCAATCAGCATTCAAACATAATTGAGTTTCATTTTCAAAAGTATCTCTTCACTTTTAATCTCGTGACCATTTAAATCTCATAAACCCAATCATGACTTCATGAAAAAAACATTACTTTTCTCTTACAAAGATGCTATTTGATACTTGAAATGTCTTTTAAGTAAAGTTGAATTTGACTTTTCTCAGGAAGTTTTCACTTTAAGGTCCCTGGGGCTGGATTCATCCCAACTTTCCATGTTTGCAATCAATGTTATGAAATAGTCAATCAACTAGATTGACTTCTAAAACAATGTAATTTCTTAGCTTTAAAATTACTTTAAAACCCACCAAACAAATCCAACATTACTTGATAGGGTTAGGTGACTTCGTGGACCTACCTTAGCATACCACGAGTTGGAATTCCATTGCGTACTAATGTGTCTCATGAATGGGGTGTGATTGGTTAGACAAGATGATATTCTCCTTAACTTCCTTTATGGCATTCACTAATGAAAGTGGTTCCCACCCAAATTGGAATTAGAAATAATAGCGAGACATAAGGCTATGTATGCATATGGGACATGTATATTTTTATAGAGGTTAGAATTTCCTTTTACCGAAGTGTGAGATCATTGCATAAAACAAAATAGACAAGGCTAGTGGATGTCCTATTAACATAATTCATTAGAGATGTCATTATATTATACATGTTTGTCACATTGTTAATGCTTACATATAAATTAAAAAATATATAATATTTATAATAAATAATTAAAAAAGAAATACTATATTTTAGTTAAATATAAATATTATATTTTAGTTTGTTACTTTGTTTTTTTTCATTATTTTTTCTCTATTTATTTTTTCTCTATTTTTGTGTATCTTTTCCATGTAGATAATTTTGTAATTTCTTGAAAAATGTTTATCTCCCTTATAAATGATAAAGTTTTTAAGTAAAAAAGATTCAAGAGAATGAATAATTCCAAACTTTTGTGTATCTTTATGTAGATAATTTTGTAATTTTTTCATGGAAATGTTTATCTCTCTTAGAAATGAAAACATAGTATTTATAATGTTTTTAAGTCAAAAAAATATTTAAGAGAACATGAATAACGCCAGTGTGATGGGAAGAGGGTGTCCATTGTGATAAAAAGGTCATGAGACCTACTTGAAAGTCAAAATTAAAAGATAAAAATGAAACGTTGAAATTAATGAGTTATTTTGGACTTTTCTCTATTATTTTTTTTAGATGATTTTTTAGTATCAATATATATTTAAACTTAATAACTAATTATAAATTAATTGTAAAAGAGTAGAAAATGAAAAATATTACAAAATTATCAAAATAAAAAAAAATAAAAAAAAACCCACAAACCTTTCCATTATGAACTTGGATTAAAAATTTTAAAAATCTATACAAGAGAACATTGGTATTTGAAATACTAATATTTACTTAAAATAATAACCAACAAATAAGTAGGTTAGATATTTTATATTTGATCAAACTTGAAAGAAATAAAAAAAAAAAAAACCCCACAAACCTTTCCATTATGGACTTGGAATAAATTTTTTAAAAAGTCTATACAAGAGAACATTAGTATTTGAAATGCTAATATTTATTTAAAATAATAACAAACAAGAGAACATTAGTATTTGAAATGCTAATATTTATTTAAAATAATAACCAACAAATAAGTAGGTTAAATATTTTATATTTGATCAAACTAGAAAGATCTGAGATGAAACAACTAATGATATACTATTATCTATTCATTCTAAATTAGAAAGAAATAAAAAAAAAGACCCCACAAACTTTTCCATAATGGACTTAGAATAAATTTTTTTAAAAGTATATATAAGAGAACATTAGTATTTGAAATGCTATTATTTATTAAAAATAATAACCAACAAATAAGTAAGTTAGATATTTTATATTTGATCAAACTAGAAAGATCTGAGATGAAACAACTAATGATATACTATTATCTATTCATGGTAAATGAAGAGATGACATGAATAGATGAAGGGAAACTCCAGAGTTATCTAAACAACATGGCCATTTCTTTTAAACYTATTTAATACATTCTCAAATTTTGTGCAAAGAACACAATCCTTGAACATCTTAGTTCGTGCCCCATACAYACATATATGTGAGTATGTAATTATTATGTTCTTCATTATTGGTTTGATGTTATTYTCATTCATATTGTCCTCTGCATACCCACCCAAAGGAAAATAATTATGTCACTCTTTTCATAATTCTTTATAGATTTGTTATAGGGTTGTAATGTTATTGTCATAGCAATTATGTTTACTTYTAGATGTAAACACATTCTAGTTTAAAGTGTTTTTTTTTKCTTTGGGATGTATGGCTTTTGGTTTTCTTTTTATTAATATTAGTTTAGAATTTTTTTTTTTTWAWTTTTTCTAGTTTTTTTTACAATTTCTTAATATAAATGTGTTGACTAATAAAAAACAAATTTCTTATATTTATTGAGTTAATGTTTAATTATTTTTTTCAATTTTTTTTTGTTTTCAAATTTTTGATATGAATGTGCTATTGATTAGAAATAAATCATCGCAACTATTGTGAATATATTTATTGAACTAATGTTTTTTGTTATGATGAGAAATGTGTGTCAATTATTTATTACTATAATTTACAAAATAGTAAAAAACATACAAAACTTTTTATGATAATAAAATTTATTTAATAATGAAAAAATATGTATATTAGAGTTAAGATGTAAAAGTCTCATTTGCTTATAATTTACTTCAAGATGCATAATCTCACTTGCTCATAATGTCCAACAATTCCGTTCCCTTGTGAGTTAAATTCTCCTTACTTTTTGGAATGGCTTGTACAATAACCAACTTTAAAGATGATGTGTGTGGTGTATTCATACCTGTATTTTGAGTCAACATATGAACACCCATTTCACTCAATTTTGAATTTCATCCCATAACCAACTTTAAAGATGATATGTGTGTTCTATTCATACATGTATTTTGAGTCAACATATGAATACCCATTTCACTCAATTTTGAATTTCATCTTTTAAAGATGATATGTGTGGTCTATTCATACATGTATTTTGAGTCAAAATATGAATACCCATTTCACTCAATTTTGAATTTCATCCATTAACTAGTTTAATCCATTAATTTATGAATAGATAGGATTCGATTTTGAATTTCTTCCATTAACTAGTTGGGTCCATTAATTTATGAATAGATAGGATTTAAAAGGACTCAACAAACTACTTATACATGTTAAGTTAATAATTAAATATATAGAAAATAAATAAAATATATTAATGGAAATCATGGAAAACATAGCATCACATACACATGATAATTGTCTTATATATATCACACATTGCATGTATGATTCATTATTATAACAAGAAATAGAGATTTAAATTTGCATAAATGTAAAATAAGAATAATACACTTATCTTTTCTTGAAATTGGTTGTGTAAGAGTGATTCACTATCCAATTATAGGCATCTCATGCATATATTTCCCTTAAGCTAGGGTATGAGGCTACTCAAGTGAAGAAACTAGTTATCAAATTGTCGCACACTCAACCCAATCCATTACTCTCATGAATCAACCAATCTACTTCCTATATAACGTTTTAGACACATAATCCAACCATCAATCAATGATCAAAATCTCTTCTTGCTGCCCTATAAAACACAACTTGGATGTTTATCTTATCTACTATACAAGCCTTTAGGAAATCACTACCAACTAGTGCTCCATTGCAGGCATGAAGAGTTCAATTATTGATTTCCTTCTAGGAAATCCTAGTGGAGATGTTCTTTCGATTGAAATAATTCAATGAGTAGCAAGGATATGAAGGTAATGTTTTCTTACTTTTCCCCAATCTCTACAACCACCTACAACCACTAATTTTCCTATCCATGTCAACAAATCCCCTCTTCTTGTTGTTGGTTCGAATAGTTTCATATTGTTAATGTAGTAATACCCCATGAGAATGTAGCATGGAATTGAGAGTATAATGGAGATAAAAACAAGTAAAATATTGATTAGAAAAAGGAATGGAATGAGGGGCTTTTATATTTTCCCAAAATGATTGTGCTTCTCCTTACAAGCACCTTCTCTCATACTCCATATTTATTTGAGGTAGACATTCCTTCACCAACCTCTTCGTGCATTTACATTTGGATTTTTGATTCAATAATGATGGTGAGTTTCATTAAAGGCGCATGATGGAAAATAAGTGATTTCTTAAGTTGAATCTTGGAAATGGAGGATTTATTTCCCATCATCCCCCTTTCGTCTTCCCCTCTTATGGAACCATAGCCCCCTTGTGCTCCCAACAACCATCTTAGACCAATATATATTATCTTATAGCAGTAACATTTTACATAGCATAAACACCATCATGGTAACTCTACCACACAGTCCATAGAATGTATGTTTGTGATATCTATATCTTTATCCATTCTCTATTAGATCCTTGGCCTTGAGTTATGCACTAGGAATTTAGACAACATATTTACAACATTTACATTATGATGCAATGTATTTAATCTCGCATGGCTTGACATTGGTCATAATACCCACTCATTTACAATTTATACACAATTTGGTCCAATACATTTCAAAATCAAAATTGGGTTATTATATGTTAAGATATTTATAAAATAGAAGTTAATTAAGGTCAACCTAGTCTAATGTAATATCAGGTTAAACTTTTCTTTTATTATGTTTCCTTACTGTGATTTTGTACTTTACTAATCTAACAATCACAATCTTATCATACATATGAGTGGTCTTGTTAAGCCCTAATATTGGCTCATTACCTCTTAATTGGGGCATATTATATTAGTAATGTTATTTTATTTTTATCGGCTTTAGGCCATTAGTTGTAATTATACCTTCTAGTCTCCTATATATACCAAGCAGACATTTTATTTTTTGAATCATCTTGTACTTGAACATTTAAGTGGGGTAAAAGGAGGTTTCCCCCTCGAAGAGGCTTATTATCTGAAATTATCCCTTTTTCAAGGCGTTGAGTAATTTTCTTGAGGTTTTTCTATGCTATATTGATGTTTGGTTCTTAACATATGGTATCAGAGCTCAAGGTCTTGGGGTTTCGCTGCTACATCTGAGACACCGTGGCATTTTCACAATAAAAATTTTTTATACAACGTTTCAGAAGGAACGGCTTGGAGGATATTTAGTAGACAGATCAAGATACGTTGGGTTCAAAATTCAGCTCATGAGGCCTTATACTTTCGGGGATAAAGCCTGTACAAGATAGGGTTCTGGAATCATCTTGAAATGAGTCATTGCGGAATTTTCGCTATAAAAAACTTTCTGTAACGTTTCAGACCTTGAACTCCGAAGGGAATTTACAGAAATTAGTAAGGTATCTATGGTAAAAATTTCAACTTCTGGGTCATCTTAAATTTTTAGATACACCTTGTGTAAGATAGGGTATCTGACTAGTCCTATTGAATAGTCTCAAGAAGGTGTTCTAGGTAAAACAATCATAACTTATTGCTAGAGTATCCAAATTGTGTGGGACTAGTTTCATTAGATCATGGACAATATTTAGTATTCTGGGTGTGAGTTTTAGAATTTGATATCAATTATTTTGTGTGGGGCATGCTATACAAGTGAGATCTCCTGGAAAGGCCAAAAATTGGCAATTTGTGAGGAAGTTACCATAAATTCCACTTGGCACATCCAATTTTGATCAGACCTGTGGAATTGCAGAGAAGAAATATCAGAGAAATACCTAAAAGAAAGTTTCATACCCAGAAGGGCCAAAACTTGGGAGATAGAACAGAATAAATATTGTCTAGCAGAACCGCCTCAAAATCAAGATTCAAAAGTGATACTTGGCCAACATGCCA
>ML829430.1:94311-106957 GCA_009831015.1 Picea engelmannii | reverse complement strand
GAGAGGCATGAGGTAAAGTGGAAATTTTGGGACTTGTAGGCCAATGTGCAACATCAGAAGGGGGATTCATTGGGTTATTATGCCATCCATAATTGATAGGATGGAGAGGGGGTTCTTAAATTTCCATGATACTAGGGTGAGGCTGAAAAGGTGCAAAAGGGGGAGCTGGTGGTTGAGGAGCAGCCAGTTTGCACAAGTTGATTGAATTCCTCTGAATCTTCATCAAAATAAATAGAAAGCCTTATCTTCTTGTTCCTTCCCTCTTGTCAAAACATGTTAGTGCTTCTATCTCTTCCTCCTATGTTTCTCCTGTAATTTCCCAGGTATTCCCTCTGCTTCCCCTGCTAAATAAGCTCATATATTTTCCATTTGAAATAGCCAATGAAAATCTTTAAAGAATAATACAACATGCATCAAAATAAACATACGTTGCAAAAAAATTTGAATATGACTAATGAGAATATGATTATAGTATGGCAGATCAAGTATGAAAAGGGAAATGAAAAAGGAATCATGTAAAATGAGGGAAGAAAAACCCATGCTAACTCATACATATATGTACAAATTTTATGCAACGTATTTCCTTTTAACATCTTATCCAAAGTTCGTTCATATTAACAATGTTGAATATTCATCTTTATAACATAATATTTCCAAAAATTTCACAACAAGGTGGGGACAACATATACAAGGGAATGAAAATGGGAAGTATGGGAGAATGAGAATACTTATCTATACATGAATGTTAACATTATGGATTATTAGTCCCTGCCTCGGGTGAGGGACTATAGATTTCAGGCAGTGGTCAACTCTCATTGACCACCTATTAACTAGTGTTTTTTGCAATATTATTAGGTGCATTTTGGAGCCATGGTCTCATATTATGTCTTGCAATTTGTATTTCCAATCAAATTTCTATTATCATGATTTATTTTTAAAAATAAATTCATTTTCATATTTATTAAATATTCTACTTCAAAAATTTTATTGGTTGCTAGCTCTCAGATGTGACTTAATTGGCCTAGTGTATGGGATTTCTTTTTCTGAATTGCCAGTATTAAAAAATTAATTAATAAAAACAAATTTTTGAATGGTTTTTTCAGCAAACTGACATGCAGTCTACGTTGCAGTCGATGGAATGTCACTGCAGGGCAGGGTAGTCCACTTGCCAGGTTGCATGGCTCCATCGCTTCATGCTCCACCACTTGGGACATGGAACTACCACCACCATAAACCTTGATATCATTGGCAACAAGGGGGAATGATAGTTATTCAAATGATAACACGGAAACAATGGCACTACACACGAACACAATTGCGCTACACATGAACACGGCTCGCACCCTATACTAGAGAAACATATCGGGATGGTGTAATGGCAACTTTAATGCAACCAACATGTAACTTTTCTCAATGTTAAAAACATAAATATCTTTTCTCAATGTTAAAAACATAAATAAACAAGCATACCATCATGCAAAAACTAATAACTGAAGAAGATGAAGCTTACTCTTTCTCAGGCGGGACCGATCCAGAACTAGGGAGGCGATAGTGGCACACGAACGCGGTGGTCGCCTTGTTGTCATTACTCCTACAAATTAACCCACACCTCTGGAGCTCCCACTGGATACTGGAGTAGTATATCGAGATGGTGTAATGGCGGCTTCAATGCAACCATCCAGGTAACTTTTCTTAACGTTAAAAAAAAAATCCCTACTTTATTCTCTTAGAAACATAAATAAATAGGAAAACCATCCTGCAAAAACTAATAAGTGAATTGGATAAGAAATTAACTTATTGCTAAAGGGAATCTTGCAAATTGGAGGCAGTGACCTAAATCTATTTCTCAGCTGGAACTAATTCAGAGATGGAACTAATTTAGAACTGGGGGGTGATAGAGGCATTGGTATTCATCCCTGGCCAATTTCTAGTCATCAAGTTGTGGATCTAGATGGTTAGTCATTTGAGTGGAATTATCCCTTCTTTCCTCCTCACAAACAGATGTCACCCCTTCCTTTTGTGAAAATAATCTCTCCCTCCCTCTATTAACCTACCCAAACGAACACACAGAGGAATTCAATTATAACTGGTGTGAACTGTAGATTATGATGTACTCATCGCACTCATATGCCAATGCTATCAAATTCCCCATTACTTATAATTAAATTCAATAGAAATATTAAAGATCAACTAAGGGACAAAAATGGTAAGTTTAAGTTTTAAAGTTTGAGAAAGAATTTCTTCATTTCTAAATTGGAATCCAATCTAAGAGATCAGGGTGCATTGTTGGAAATGGATTTCTCTAGAATTTTGAACGTACAAGTAAGAAATTGCAAACCATTACAACTTCTATATATTTTCCCTCGCACTCAATCTACTCTAACATTCAATCCATCTATCTATTATCGGTTATGCACATGCACTCACACAACACCTTAGATGTCAAAAAAAAGAGAAAAGGGAAAGTTGAAGTGCAACAATCCCACATATTAAAATCCTTAGCATGTAGCTATATAAACTTAATCAACACACTAACACAGACTGTAGAGTGCATCTTCGTCGATGGTAGAGCACCTCATGAGACATAAACCCATCAAGGTGGAGCAGACTGAACATAGCATGATGCAAACATTGAATGCATTGTTTTCTCTCTCAGCTACAAGATCTAGCTGAGAACCATTGTGCTCGTCGTTCATTTCTGTGATTGATCAAAGTTCATAAAAAAATTGTATTTCTAGTCCAAATTGTCTTGAAGATTCAAGGCGGGGAATAGACTAGACATGGACAATTCTGTCATTTGGCCTCGAGAAAGAGAAATAGCAATCTAGATTATACGTGGCAATTAGAGTTGAAACGTGTCTACAAGATGATGAAAACAGATATTGACAAGTTTTCATACTTTTATATAATTGTTAATAATTTAAGTATTCGGAAAAATTCTCATCATTTTAAAAGTTCACTAAAGTATTTTTCATTCTATATGCGTTTGGATTAACAAAGCAGATTCAACCAAAATTACCAATTAGCTTGATGTTTTTATCAATAAATTACCAATTAGCTTGATGTTCTTATCAATATAGATATTTTACGAGCAAATCTATGTCGATGCAAATAAGAAATCTAGGCAAGTTCCATAATGACTTCAAATTAAGACACGAGGAATAATAATTATTGGTGGAGATTCCAATCATACGGATTCAAATATGTAAATAGCGTACAAACAATACCGCATGGTTTGGATTTCACAGTCGATGTACAATGTCTATTCCTCCAAATTTAATTGGTTTGTCTTTTCACATTCGTCCAACCAGTCTGTAAAGATGCAAAATTAAACGCAAATTAGAAAGAAAGAGAGTAGTGAAAACATAAATAACTATAATATTCGAAAATGTAAAATATAATGTTTAATCTTAGTTATAATATTAAACATTGAATTTATCTTGGTTGATGATATTAAACATTGATTGATGAATCGATAATCAAATATTTTTTCTTTATTTAAAATAACAAATATAAATTTTAAATGATGAATAAAAAACTAAATATCTCTTTCATTGTGAAATGTAAAAATAAGCTTTAATCTTTTCTTTGAATGATGAATGAATAGTTAAATATCTCTTTGATCATGGAGTGGACAAGTACATGGGCATTTTATATATTCTAAACAAAGTACCATTGGAACTTTCATACTTTGGTATGGAATAATGTTGTACAAGCAATAATAACTCCAGTATTTGTGGTAAATAATGTTGTACACTCAATAATAACTCCAACTCCAGGACTCCAGGATTTGTGGTGCAATGAGAATAAACTGAACTAAGAGATGGGTGTGATATCTTTCCGTCAAAGCAAGATAGCATTCACTAATTTGGAGATGGGTGTGATATATTTCCGTCAAAGCAAGATAGGGCTCACTAATTTGATTGGATTATAATTTTTGCACTAAAAATGTGTTGCTTTCTTTGAAATACAAGCGATCCTTTTTTTTCCAATAGAAAAATGTCTCAAAATTATATAAGGTATAATTTTTTTTACAATACGATATCGATTATGCACGATACAGAGAAGGATCAACCAAATGAAATTTTGGGTTGTGTTGAATACAAAGGAGACTAAAGAGTTGTTCACACAAAAAACTACAGCAATCAACTGAAAAAAGGGCTGGAAATCAGTGGATAGGAAACTATGCTCTCCTCAAAACCACATATTTACTCACCAGGTTTCTCGGTCAACTCAAGCTTCAAAGATATTAAGATGCATAGTAAGGCTTTCTTCCCCATTGTCCCAATGATAAACAGACAGTCTACCTTTAGGTTCCTTTAGCGCCAGATTTGACAATAAGTGTGCCTCTTTATTGTGCTCTCTATAATACAAGTGATCCTATTAACTATAAAAAAGTCTTGTTTTTAGATGTATTAACTATTTTTTTTAAAATAAGTTAGATTTATTTATATTAAAAATTACTAAAAAAATCAAATAGTAAAATGATTTAATAAATATAAAATATAATGTTTTTTATTTTAAATATAAATTTATAATAATGTGTTTTTTTTAATTATTTTTCATTTTATTATATTAAAATTATGTTATTTTGCATATTTCAATATATTGAATTATAAAATCTTGTCATACTAAATATTTTTATTATATTTTTCATTTTATTATATTAAAATTATGTTATTTTACATATGTTAAAATACAGAATTCTAAAATCCACAAAATCGTAAAATCCATTTTGTAGGTTGTCATGCTGAATGTATTTATTCGACATATTTTAAAAGAACTACCATTACAACAAAGTCAATATTCTACTACTCTACATTGAAAGGAGATCATATTATGTTATTCTACATTGAAAGGAACCACACACTAATGATGTGATTCCTAAAATAATTGAAATAAGTATCACACATAGATGAAGTGACACCTAAAATAATTGAAATAAGTAGGCTGCATTGTCATGTACATCCAATTAATTTTTAAGATGTATAAAGATTACATAATCTCATTATGTTAAATTAATATTAATATTAATTTTGTTATAGGAAAAATTAAAATCAAAGCTCAATGAATTAGGCTATTAATTTTGTTATGCAAAGAATTAAGAGCAAAATTCAATAAATTAGACAGGGACCAGCTGTTTTTCAGCTATTTCTCTTGTTTTTTTTAATAAAAACAACAAAAAAATGTCATGAATTTATGGAAAGTGATAAAATGAATTATTATGTGAGAAACACAACTTCAACCTTTAACTTTAGCATTATATACTCATATTTGAAAGCAATTATAAATGGCAGTCATATATATAAATAAATTGTTTCTATGTTTTCTTTTGATTTCAAATCAAACTCAAGTTCGGACCTTATGTTATGATGTATAAACCAATGCATTGATTTTACTAGTGATTACAACTCCCGAGCTCATATCTCCATATCACTTTACCCAAAACGAGAATAGTCAAAAAGTTCATGTGGCGAGTTTAAAATCGACAATCCTTTAAACAATGAGATATTAGACATACCAAAACAGAGTGTGAAATGTTGTGGAATCACTATATGAAAAATAGAATATGAAAATGATGACTAGACTCCTTTTAAGAATGAAACTCAAGCAACTAGTTCTTTCAACACAGAAAGAAATACTAGGTATGGAAATGATAACAAGATGAGCTAAGGTGTGTGCCTTTGCATATAAAAATCAAGGTTTCAATTTTATTCTTTTTCTCAAACTCTTCAATTTTATTCTTTTTCTCAAACTCTTAAACAAATTATGGAATGAACCCCAAGTCTCATTTTTGTGTGAGTAAGAATGGTCACCATTATGAATTTAATCCATAACGTTTTCCCTTATTATCATTTTTATTTTTCACTCATACCATTCCAAGATGTGAAGGTGAGCATGAAAAGTGATGCGATGAATTGGTGATAGTAAAACCATTCAAGAAATTGCAAAAGAAACAAACCCAATGTAAGTATTGTCAACATAAATCCTTTCAACTAAAAATAAAGCTTTTCAACCAATTGTTCTTAAACATTTCTATCTATTTCACCATAGCATTCTTTGTATATAAGTTAAAGACGGGAAAAATAAGAGCATCATACTAGCAACTAGCTATAGATCCATATTAGTTCATTCAATAACAAGGTTTCTATAGATCCATATTAGTTCATTCAATAACAAGATAAGCTATAGTAATGCTTTCAGAGACTGCATGAGTACATACCTTGTCAAATGAAACTGCTCTTTATATGAATTCCAAGTCCAAACAATTGCACGGGATTCAACGGTTGCAACAACAAACAAGTATCAGAATACTAGAACAAACTTAACACTGAGCTCTCTCTCCATAGTCCAAACAATCAAATTAATAATCCCTAACGAATACCAATATGGTAAGGTGTGGGTTCGATGGTCATAAATTCCCACTCGTTCCAAGTTTTAATGCATAGCAAACTCACAATGCACCCATATTCATATATCATGTAACCTTTGTTATAACACAACAAAATCACATGAAGCCCAAATTTATATACCATGTGCACCATAAAACTTTATGACCCAATATGTCATCATTAGGTGGCATACAACTATATCATATCAATCACTTATATTATGCAAGCCTATGATAAATTGAGAGATGCGAGGTTTATTTTTAAAAATGTGAAATCATCAATGTGGGTTAGACTATAATCCTTTCACTTAATAACATGCACCTTGTCTCATGTGAATGTTAATATTTTCAAATAAAAAATGTGACATGTCAAATTTACAACTATATATGTTATTTCCTTATATCTTGTGACCATGATTCCTATGAAAATATAAACCATAAACATCACCACGTGCACTATAATATAAAGACTTATGCATCCAAATGTTCTTCATAAGTATTAATACCAAACTTTGATTTCATGTGAAGTTGAAGCATATCATAAATTAGAGCATGTCACCATATATTCCTTTGTGATAAGAAAAATATGTTGAGCCATATATGCTAATGACACTAAGAGGTGAGGCATGCCAAAACTTTGCAATATCATCATACCAAATATCGCTTTTGTGCCATAAGAAAAATCATTGCAGAGTATGTTGTTACAAATGAACCATGATAAATCAATATAGCAATACCATGTCATAATGTTTTGAGAACATGCGTGACATATAAGAACCATACAATTTTAGTGCTCTTTCTTAGGGGACCTCACCTATTATAGTTTTAATATTTTTAGTCAATCATAAGTTTCACAATATTTTGCAAACTCTGAAATAGGGTGACAAATTATGATTCAACACACCCTAGTCCCTCTGACCAGTGCATTGTTGAGTCAAAATATTTTATAGACAAGCATTTGTTCCTCATATCCATATACAACCCTTGGTATGGTGACACCTATTTGCAAACCCATAAATTTATTCCCTCTAAATCATATGTAAATAACATATTAGCAATCCACCTTTGCCTTTCCAAAACTGCATCCATAGTTCATATGTGTATGTCCATGATCCTTTCATGCTACATATACACATAGTAGGGGGATCATGCCCACCTACCCATGCCTGATAATTTCCCCCCATCACCATCTGATGGGGGGGGGGGTATCTCATACTTGGGGGCATGATGGCCTCGCTGGCCAATTTCAAAGTTGACCACTCTCCACTCTATGCCTAGGTCCCAATGGCCTAGATTGGGAAAAATCTCCTCTCATTCATAGGGAATTTTGTCCTATCGGACTTACCTATGCAATGTATACACATTACATATAGTCGATGATCAATACCATATATTGAAACATTCTACTCTATGCAATTCTAAAATCAATTGGTGATACCTTACTTATCATTAGGTCCACATGATCGTAGTGGTGGTAGGAGTAACTCTAGGACCTCCTCCTGGTAGTTCATCATCTAAATTCTATTTAATGCACCATTTGTGCCATTGGAATCATATTTCCAAGAAATTCTTAGAATTTATTGCTTTGATACTTCACTAGGAATCCATTTTCCAAGAAGCATTAAAGCACACTTGTTTCTTACAAATTCCCACAAATTTGTCTCAAATAGTTGAGCACCATTCTACTTGGGTATTTGTTGACTTATGAGTAGGAATTCCCCATGGATAACCTCTTTTATCCATTCATATGGGTCTCCTCTAGGCCTCACTTTCCCTAGAATTTAGTATAGTTTAACTCCCTTCTGGACATTGCATTTGTCGATCACTTCTTGGAAATTTTCTGTGGGACCCCCCTCACTTGGGTAGATGGATCAACCCCCTCATATTTTGTATTTTCCATATACTCGATGATAGAACCTTTGTCCCATGGTTGTCCTAGAATACTGACCATTGTTGCCTTTTGGTTCCCATGCTATTTAAATATTCTTAGGGATTGGAAGTCTAGTTAGTCTCCATATTAGAGTTGAGACACATGCATTTCTTCTCATCATGTTGATAGCCATGCCCTCTGGACTCCTTTATTTATGGTTGGTGTTTGTTGTATTTTCACCTATCAAAATCCCTCTACTTCATTCATACAGTGATAATCCTTCATTTTTAATCCTCCATTTACACACCCCTTGAAAACATTTTCATCAATGCCCCTACCATCATTTACTTTCATTTTCATTTTTCACCTACAATGACACTTCTACTTGCTTTTTATATGGGGCATATATCTCCTCATTTCCCCTACACATCCCCATATGGTTTCCCCCATGATATTCTAATTAGATATAGTGTTTCTCAACACATTGGTTGATTTGTTGTATTCTCCTTTTGAGTACTACATATCTTACCTTTTCCTCCTAGTACCCCCTTTGGAAATACTAGGAGGGCCTTGTGCTTTTAACATTACTTGGTTTATATTTTGGCAGGATCCCTATGTTTCCCTTGTTCAAATAATCTAATATGAGTCACCTTTATGTCCCATGGAGTCTATTTGGTTCCACATTGTTTCGTTTTACAGTTTTTCAGCACCTCTATAAGTTGTACTCATCTTGTATTGTTGATATTTGACATCTAGTTGTCCTAGAGGTTCACTAATATGTCCTTGAAAATCCTTGTGCCCAATAATTGACCATTCCCCATGGAATATTTTCAATCACTACCAATTCAACCTTGTATTTATGCTCTAAACAAGGGAAGTATTGAGTCCACATCTCACTGTCTTCCTATCCATCCTTCGTGTCAATACATGTCAATCACTTCTACCTCATTCTAAATTAAAGGATTCATCATTGTCCTACCTTCAGTGGGCCTTCCCCTATCGACTTCAAAACTTATATTCTAGTGTACTTGCTTATAGGATTGTGTACCTTTGACTCATATTTATCCTTGACGAGTGTCTTGAACCAAGTAGAGAGACCCATCGATGCTCTTTGACTTGGTTGTTTGACATGTGCTTGACTTCAGCTCATCATCACATGCTTGAGAATCATACACTTGAAAACTTGGTGATCCAGTTGATTGTACCATATCACTGGAAATGTGTGATGCATCAGACCTCAAGAGGGGGTTTCCATTCAGGTAGTCCCCTGCATGTCTCATCATCAACATTTTAGTCCAAAGATATAACTTCACCAATTGTACTTTAGATACTGGTCCTAAGGAACCTATTTCATTCTTGGGCGTCGACGAAATGTCCCCTATTCACATTAGCACCTTCATCCTAGGTTTTAGTCCCATGTATGTTTGTACCTATCCACATTTTTGATGGGTTACCTTGGGCCAAGTTGAGAGAGTCATCATTGCTCCTATACTTGGTAGAATCTTGTGTGCATGACTTCAACTCATTATCGCACCATTGAGATTCGTACATATATCCATAATCCAACCTCAGATGTAGTTCTTGAGATTTGATTGGCTCGATTCCACCATTCTCAGAGCCCATAGTTTGAGATTTGATTTAGTTATCTTATTTCAAATGTTCATATCCCCTTTCCTATTCAACAAGGATTATCATGTTGTTTCCACCTCCCCTCACACAAGTTGGGTACATTGGTTCATGTGTACTTAGATAAGAAGTAGTTATGATGTAACCATGGTCCTTTCATCTAGGAATATGTATATGGGATTGTTCATCTCATTATATTATATTATGCCCTCTTTTTCCAACGTCGTATAATATTTGAGACCTAATTGTGTCTCACCAGTTCAACCCCTCTATGTTGGGAATGTCATTATAATAATTATCATGAGTTATCTCAACAAGTATGGATATGCCTACCTTGTCCCTATTGATATTGTGCAACTCAACACCTTGTGACTCTCTTGTTGATAATTCATCTTCTTCGGCCTCTTCTATGGGTGGTTTTCTTCCCCATGGCACATCCCTCTCTCCTCAGCTATTTCATCCATTGGTAAAAGAAAACTTATTTTGGCCATATGATATGATCCTAACCTCATACATTAGGGGGCATCTATTATCACCTAAAAATTGACTACCTAGACCAAAATTCTAGGTGCACTGAAATGCACCATGTATAGTATGAGTGTTTTTCCTAAAAAAACCCACTTTTACACCATGTCCCATCAATATAACTTATAGAAATCACTTTCCTAAAGTTATTTTTACCTAATAAAATAAAATAAACACATTTTATGTCTTTTCCCTCTTAAACGTTTTCAAAAAAGAAAAATAAAATAATTAAAATTCAAACTTTGTCCTATAAAACCAAGAGGGTTTTCTCCCCATTTCATATATAATATCATTTTATTTTTCTTCTCGTCCATTTTATTGCTTTCCATTATCTCCATTGTCGATGTTTTCAATTGGATTTGCTCCAGATCTCTTGAAACCCTAGTTTCTTGAGGTGATTTTCTTTGTAGAAGCCATCAACAAAGGAGTGATCAACCACACACTCAAGGAACTCAAAGAAACCTCCCAATGAGAGGCTACAAGAAGATCAATATCTTCAAGGGTTTCTCCACAAGTTATGTTGTAAATATTTTTTACTTGGGTAGTGGATTATTTGTTCATTCTTTGATGTATTTTTTGTTCTTGCTTCGTTTTTTTACTGCATTTCCTTTATGTTCACAAGAATAGCTTAGATTTGAATGAATTTGTTTGTTTAAAAACTATTGTTTTAGTTTTTTTCAAACATATTTTCTGTAATCTTGAAGCAACCACAATATTTGTATATTTTATTACCTTGTATGAATATTTACACCAATAGTTACACTTATGGATTTGTTTGTGTTTAAAAAAATCAAAGGTCGGGTGGTGAAGCAATCACACAGAAGACTCAAAATACCAAGATTTATTGTGATCACATTCACCATGGAAACCTCATTGATGGTAGATACAAAAACAAATCTCATTTACATTATGTTTTCAAGGATTTTCCTCTCTCATTCTTATGAATTCAACATCGAAAACATGGCAAAGGAAATTCAAGAATATAAGCAGAACATAGAATAGATAGAACAAGAGGTGGCTCATTGTAAGGTAGATATGACCAACCTATCTGATTTCAAGGCTTGTGATTTCAAACTCCAAGATTAACTTAGTACCACTCAAATGTTGATATATGTCAACCTTCAATATTTCCAAAGTCATGCAACTCAGTTCCTTTCCTACTAGAAAATATTAAAGATAAAAGGATATTGTTGTATGGAGTTAAACTACGCAAGTATGAACTCAAAAAGTAGATATGTAGTAGCATATCTACCTAGGATGCATGAAGAGAAATTAACTGCAATTATGCGGCCCTAGAAAAGTGTTAATATACAAGTATGTCACTCGAAAAGGATATCACTTCTTCTGTGAATAACTACAAACGTTATCACCTTCTCATGGAAAAGGTGATAGAAAGATGTCTCCTCCCTTCACTCAAGGGCATGGATTCACCTCGTCCCATGGCAAATGTTTTGAATGAGCTATAATATATTTTTATAGGAAAGGGTATTGAAATTGAAATAACACCTAGAATATCTAAGGGGGGGCTAAAATAACAATTTGCAAACCCTCCTAAGTAAATCAATTTCATTAATTCATTCCTTAGTACAATTAAGAGAGGAATGGACCCAATTCCTAAGGAATAAGTGTCCTATGAAGTCACTTTTGAACAATTAATATTTAGGTGCATCATACGAATATATTCTCGACATGAGGTATGGTCAGCTTACTTAGGTGATAAAGCACATGGTTGACCATGACCATGGTAAAAGCAAAATTTTGATTTAGAATATTCTTTTAAAAGGAATAAAGAAAAGAAGTTGAAAAGTTCATAATTTCCAAGAAAGGAAGTCAATAAGTTAGAAGATAGTTATGAGCTAAAAATATATAAAAAAGAGTGGACTAGTTGTGTAAAGGGATTTTGAATGTTGATACTTTGTAAACTCTTTTATAATATTTTAATGATAAGAAGCACTCATGGCCAATCTTGGAGGAGGAGAATTGGTGTCTAGTCATGTGTATGTGGAGAACTCTTTCTAGTGTTTTTGTTGTTAATGGGATCAATATAAGACTGTATCTTTATTGTGTATACTTTGATGAATGAAGGTAACAATTATTTCTTTGATTTTTTGAAATTGGTGAATGTGAGGTCATGAATGGTAATATAGTAACATAGTTATCTTATTTTTCATTCATGTTCATCTCTCTCTCTCTCTCTCTCTCTCTCTCTCTCTCTCTCTCTCTCTCTCTCTCTC
>ML829430.1:79255-94211 GCA_009831015.1 Picea engelmannii | reverse complement strand
ATAGGATTGCACTATGCATACAGATTAAAATAAATCTGCATTTTGTGTTGGAATACTAAGAGGGGGGGGGGGTTGAATCAGTATGAGCACTTTATACCACTTTTAACTACAATATATAAAATTGAACTTTATTAGCAATATATCATCAATGTATCATCTATGATTTCATTCAGTATATCATGAGCATATAAACATAATCAGCATCATACCAACATCACATCAAATACAAAGTACACTAGAATTTACGTGGAAACTCAAATGGGAGAAAACCACCAAATGATTTATTATATATCAAATAATACATTCATTGGAAGCACCAACTTCCTAATTCTCCAACTGCAACTGGAAGGAGGTTACGACCCCCTAATTCTCAGGCTCCAACCTAAAGGACGTTATAACTCCCTGGATTCTTTGGCTCCAACCATAAGGAGGCTACAACCCCCTGATTCTCAAGATCCAACCTAAAGGAAGCTCCAACTCCTTGTGTTCTCCAGAACCATCCGAAAGGAGGATACAACCCCCTTTCCTTGCCCCATCCTACTGACCTGAAATATAAGTGTATACCAATTGTCACTACCACATTCACTACCACTGTCACTACCACTATCACTTTCACTATCACATCAACCTATAACATTTCAAATTGTCATTGTATGCAACATGTCACTGTCAACCTGTCATTGTATCCAACCTGTCACTCTCAACCTATCACATCAACATATCCAACTTGTCTATGTCATCGATACTCACCCAGATCCTCTCACATGGATCATATACCAAGGACACCTCTCAAATATATGTCCAACATCACCAACACATGCCTCTACCAATCATGTACCAATATCACCAACATACCATCACAATATATGTGTATCAACCATGTACCAATGCATGTACCAAACCATCAACATGTACCATACCAAGCATCAACTGTGTACCACAACCTGTACCACAACAAGTGCATCAACCATGCACCAAAACCTGTACCACAACAAGTGCATCAACCATGCACCACAATTGCACAAAATTGTGCATCAACCATGCACCATAACCTATATCATATGCCTCAACCATCAACCATGTACATCAACACCATACCAAGTACAAATCTTGTACCATACCATGTATCAACCATGTACATCAACCATATACCATATCACTCAATCATTGTTGGTTTTGGAGCCTGATTATATTCTTGATTCAAAGGTCTTTGTTTTCAGCCATGGTTATACCCCATGAAGACTTTACACCCTGGAATAATGTACACTCCTCCACGTAGGTTTTTTTCCCTATAAGGAAACCCTCTTTTATGAGGGAAATGTATTGAGGCTATGTGTCATTGCGGATACTATATTCTGAGAGAGGATATTGTGAGAGAAAGAAGATGAAGTTACAGCGGGTGTGTTGTAGGTTGTATCCCTTCATTTGTTGGATAATAATAAAGGAAGGACCTGGAAATTTATCTGGTGGACGTAGTCCACACTGGGTGAACCACATATATCTGTGTCTCTATTGTATTGTGTATCTTTTGTGTTTTATTTCCACATTTGTTTTATTGTATTGCTCCATGATCCTATTTTTATAACAATTGGTATCAGAGTGAAAGGTAACTCACAGGAAAAGAGGGTTCTTGGTTTGAGTGGGAGCAATGGTGGAAGATGGAAAGTTTAGGGTCGAGAAATTTAACGACCAAAACTACCAGTTATGGAATATGCAGATGGAAGATTATTTATATCATAAGGATATATTCCTTCCATTGGGTGCAATAGAAAATAAGTTGACGACCATGAAGGACAAAGAATGGGACATTCTTGACAGAAATTCTCTAGGAACGATATGGTTGATCTTGGCAGCGTCGGTGGCTTTCAATATTTAGAAATAAAAGACAATGAAGGAGTTGATGGACGCATTGGATAAACTGTATGAAAAACCCTCAGCATCCAATAAGGTGTTTCTAATGAAAAGAGTATTTTATATGAAGATGTCATAAGGTGGGTATGTTTCATATAATTTAAACGAATTTAATACGTTACTAATCAACTAAGTTCTGTAAAAGTGGACTTTAATGATGAGGTTAGGGATCTTCTAATATTGTGTTCATTACCATAAATTTGGAACGGCTTGGTCATGGTTGTAAGTAACTATGTCTCTGGTTCAAACACTTTAAAATTTGATGATGTTGTTGGTGTTATCCTTAGTGAGGAAATGTGATGTAAAAGTACATGTGAGACATCAGGTAATGCGTTAAACATGGAGAACAGGGGAAGACAAAAGGATAGAGGAAAGGGATCAAGGAACCGAGGGAATTCTAGGAAGGGAATATCCAAATCCAAACTCGGAAAGATAGAGTGTTGGAATTGTGGAAAGAAAGGACATTTGAAGAAAGACTGTAGAGCTCCAAATAACAAAGAGATGAACAGAGGGAGAAAAATCGGGAAGAAAATGTAACAGGTGATGTGTTACAATATGCTTTGATTATTTCTGTAGATAATATTTATGAGTCTTGGGTAGTATATTCAGGGGATTCATTTCATGCCACACCCCATAGGAAACATTTTCTAGATTATGTTCAAGGTGATTTTGGACAGGTTCATTTGGTTGATGATGCACCATGCAAAATTGTTGGAATGGGAAAGGTAAAAATAAAGAAAAGGAATGGAAACCAATGGTTGTTGAAAGAGATAAGACATGTTGGAAAGTGAAGGTTGTATATCAGGGTGAGTCACATATGAGTGTTGGGGGCTTGTTGGCCCTTGGTTATGTATTAAGGAATAATAAATACAAAGTACAAAGTGCACGGAAGGAAAATAAACTGAGGAAGGGTCGAAGTGGTTAAAGAAGCAGAAAAGAAGGAATGAAGTAAGGAAAAGCAAGTCATTGAAAGAGAAGATCAAGGAAGATAAAGCATCAAAGAATATGGATCGTGGACAACTCAGAAAGTGGAAGAATACACCAACGGATACTTTGGAGCACCTCGAGGAAAATAAGGAAGGACAAGTTGGAGAAGCCCTGAAAACGCGGGTCATGTGGACCTAGGGTTTTGTATCTAGGGTTTTGACACCTAGACTTCAGTCTAAGGTTGTCCAAGAGTCATGTAATGGATAAATAAAGGTCTATAAGAGTCGAGAGGGTTGGTATATGGTTATGATTATTGTTGATTATTGTTGTTGTTGTTATTGGTGATAACAATATTGAGTCTGTATTATGGATCTTCAGATGGGTGCGCAGGGAGGGGAGATAAAGAGAGAGAAAGAAAAAGATATTTGCAGCTAAGTGCACAGATAGAACTGTATGTTTTCATCTAATATATAAAGAAACGCAGTTATGTGGATGTAGCCCTAGGGAGAGGGTGAACCATGTAAATCTTGTTCTTCTTTGTGGTTGATGATGTGTTATTTGTTATCTGTTATATTGTTATTGCATGGTTGTTTTCCTTATTAAAGATAGAAGGTATAAGATAACTTTGTGAAACTAAGTATAAGATTGTTAAGGGATCTCTGGGTTATATTGTGTTGTTGTTTTGGATTCACTTTGCATTTCCTCTGGTTGTAGACACATGTGTCGTGCAACCAACCTATTGCTACTTCAGGTGAGACTTCATCTGCTTCGCAGGTGTTTTCGAAAGGGATATTAGTTAGGGCTTGTTGGTGCGATGTTAGAGTTGAACCCTGGGTCTGCCCCTGTGCCAAAAAATGGTTCTATTGTCGGGACCGAGATATTTTTGAGGGAATGTCAAGGTGGTTTCCATCAAAGACAGAAATTCAGAACTGGATAGAAGAACAAGAAAGGGAGTTCATCGTAGCTCAGAACAAGAACCCTAACATTAGTATAGAAGACTAGTTGGGGAGGTACAACTTTACGGATGTTCATGAAATTTTCTTTACATGAGTTCATAAGGAGTTATATGAGTGGTTAGCCAGTCTAGCAGACACGCAGTTTGAAATCAGATCTAGACCACATGTGGTTTGGACGGTGTCATTGATCAAGAAGGTAAAGAGAGTTGATATCGTTGTGTTTAGAGCAGTAGATATCTGGTTTGATAGCACTATTGGAGGGTACATTACTGAGTTTTCTATTGACAGAGTGGAATCATATAGTCAAGCAGAGAGATGTTTCTTTAAGGGACCTAGAGGAAAGTTTCTACACATCTTGAAGCTAAATATTAAGATGTTATTGCATGAGAAGAATATTTTGAAGATACAGTAATTAATGGATTTTAAAGCTAATGTTCAAGAATTCAGACAACGACAGTGACACAAAGGTTGGACACATGCGTAGTGGGAGTTCGTTCAGAGAGGTTCCTCTTGTGAACCTATTTAAGAAGAATTATGGAGACGAACGATTCTACAGTGGAGAAGAAGCAGATCTAACAGACGAAGAGTACTCAGAGTCCATAAGGTCATAGGAAGTAAATACTAAATAAATTCGTTAAGGAGAACCAGAAACTTCAACTACCGCACCTACTGTCGAAGTAAGTATCATTACTCCTCTTGTTTTTTTAGAAGCATTAAGTATTCAAAGTAACTAGAGTAATCAGAGCACTTAGAGTACTGTTACAAGCAGTTTAGTACATACTCAGTCAAGAAACCAAGGAAAGTCTATGGCAGATGAGATGAGGTTACCTATATTTAAAGGATATGGATCTGAAGATCCTGACCAGCACTGCTTCTTATGCAAAGTTGCATGGAGAATTAAGCAAGTGACTGACAAATCTATTAAGAGAGCTCAGTTTAGTACTACCTTGAGGGACCACGCACTGAGCTGGTATATGAAGTTTTCTTCAGGACCTGGATAGCCTAAACCGTTGAATGACATTAAGACTGCATTGAGTACAGAATTAAAGAAGCCTAAGTTGGAGTCACTGTGCATTACAGAGTTGAAGGAAATCATGCAGAAGGTGACTGAATCTATTTCAGATTTTGATCAGAGGTTTAAGACTCTGACAGGTCGTTTGAGTTTTCAGATCCCAAACGAACATAATAAGGAATGGTTCATCATTTCCCTCCTGCCACATATCAGAGTTCTTATGATGCAACAGAAGGTCGCTTCGTAGACTAAAGCTCTAGGGATAGCCATGAAACTAGAAGCATCCCCTGTAGGAGAATCCAGTCTAGGTATGAGCCAAATTTTAAATCAATTAACTAGTCTATATTTATAGGTTGAAGCTATGAAAAAGGAAAAAGGAAAGGAGAAAAGAGAATATATATGGTGTATCAGATGTAAAGAAGAGGGCCATGAAAAAGAGCATTGTCCTTTATTTAATGAATACTTGGCCTCTGGAGTGCCTAACCCTTTGAAGCAGGCTACTCTACCATGGTGTGAGGTATGTAGAAATAGGAATCACCCTGGTGAATGTTATTACATGCAGAAATATGTCCATGCACCTACCAATATTTATTGCACATTATGTAAGTTTGTGGGGCATGATGAGAAGGACTATAGGGCTTATGATCTCATGCATGAAAGGTCAAGGGATACATATAGAATTCAAGGAGAAATGCAGTCAGAAGGAAATAATACGCAGTTCAATTCCCTAGGAAGAGGAAACTTCAACCCTCGTGGTGGATTCAGAGGAAGAGGACGAGGAGGAGGAATGGGTTTAGGTTGAGGTCAGATCATTTGCTATAACTGTTCCCAACAAGAACATTTGGAAAGGGATTGTCAGAACCATTTGTTGTAGGAAAATATCCCTGCGGATAGGTAGATTGCCTCAAAGAGCTTGACCCTAACTCTAAGACAAAAAATGATTAACGTGGACACTGACTTCCTTTCAAATCTATACAAACTAACACATGAGAAGGAAGGAGAACAGAAGTACCTCTTTATCGATGTTTGTCCTTGCACGCTCTGAGTTGAGCTCTGATCCTTTGCTCCTCGCTGAGACCTGTAGACAAACAAGATACGACCACTTCCTACTCTATTGATATTAGCTTGAAAACGGATCTATCTATCAATGATAAGTTCATGTAACATTAGACACAAACTAGAAAGAAACATGCCAAGCATGTCATATTAATGAGAATAATGACAACAGTACTTACAATCGTAGATGCGAATGTGACAGCTTCTTCAAGTCCCCTTCGTCTAACCCTTGCTCGAAATATCCACAACCTGGATAACAACAGCTTCACTGATCACTCTCCTTTGGATGACTATGTGTTTCCTATAAGATCATAGGTTTCATGCTAGAAGTTCTTCCCCCTTTTCACCATCATAGAGCTTGCTTATATAGGTTAAGAGGAGCTTAACCTCTTTAGTTATCTTTAGAACAAGTTGGGGAACTTCCTCCTTAGATCAGGGATTCTCTGATGGAACCAAGAATTTGAATCCAACTGCCTTCTAATCTTGAAATATCCTCACCTTATTCTCCTCAACGGGCCAACCACTGCCCCATATTAGGCAGCGCTCCCTCAAAAGGGGGATCAGAGCGTTGTAGCGCTCCCTAAGAAGCTTGAGGGGAGCGCCATCACCCTAAAGGTGGATAGCGCTCCTTGAAAGGGGCAGGGGAGCATTATAACACTCCCCGAAGCCTTATAGGGGAGCGCCAGCGCTCCCTAGACTGATATAGGAGAGCGCTCACCCTCAGAACCTTTGATTAGGATCTCTTCTCAGGTGTCAAAAGTTTTTTGACTTCAGTTAACCGATTCTCCTTCTTCAAACCCAGTGTATGAGGTGTTTTAAGTGCCTCCTTAGTGTCGTTGTTAAGGGAGTATGCTTGAACAGCGTTTGCGACACTTATGGACAACTTGCGACACTTGCGAAAGTTGTAAGGAAGATGCGACACTTACGACAATTGAGAGGAACATGTGACACTTATCCAGTTGAGTAATTTTTACGTGTAACAGAATGCCCCCCAAAGTATTAAGTTAGAATATGTGAACTGATAACTGAAATGCTTTCTAGACATTCAAGCAAGGGTATAGACTTGGAGAACCTGACGGAAGTTGCACACAAACATCCAAGAAATATCATGACATATTTCAAAACCCAAGGCAGGTGTTGTAACAGATATCAAAATCGATTGTGCTGCCCAAGGTTCAAGAACGATCAAACCAACGAAATTGGAGGCGTTTAGGGATGGTTATATGAGCAATGTCGGAGGGTGAATATATATTAACTGGAGAAGTACCAGAGTCTTCTGCATTTTACCATTATGGTCTAGCCATGGAGTTTCTTGACTGCAAAGATAATTTCTGAGTCTCCCACTAGAGTTGGAACAAAATGGAATGCTTCAAATCTTGGACTTGGGATATAATTATCTACGCCAATGGTCAGATATACAGGTTCTTGGCAGTCTGCATGAATTAAGAAAACTAAATTTACATAGGAATCCTATATGTGAAGAAAAACAATATCAAGAGAAGGTCCAAGAATTACTTCCAAAGAGGCAGATTCTCGATGCACATCCAATTGTGGATATCCAAAAGCATCAGAACACAAACATGATGTCATCAAAAAGAAACAATCCAATCAGAGAAGGTCAAGAATATGCCATTGAGGATGCCAATGACACAAGCAAGAGGGTAATACCTCGTCAGAGTAAGCGAATTGATAATAAAGTTAAAAAGGAACAGAAAACAAGCCTCAGGTTCCTGAAGCAAGGGACAGTGCCCCATCTTAGAATGTATATCCATTTAGCAGTTCTCGGTGGAGTTACGGGTGTACATTAAATGCATTAGGGAGAATCTATGGAAGTGGCAGAACAGACCTCCAAGAATATGACAGTCCAGAGCTATCGAGGGTTAAGGATCACTTTCAAACAGTGGATAAGTTTCATTCCGGCATTGGCAATGATGGAAATTCATTTCTCAAGACGAATGATTATGCAAGAGAAGACATCAGACTTTCCAGTGGGTTGCCAAATAGTCTGCAGCACTTTTGTTTTGCCAAAGAAGAAGGAAGAAGCTTAAGTCTACAGAAGACTCGGATACAAGCTTTTTACCCTGATGGAAATAGAGACACATCCTTTCTGCAGCCATCTCACATAAATCTTAAAGATATTTGTTATGGAAATGAACTTAAATGCATATCAGATACAGAAGAAATGGATGAAAAAGAAGAGAATTGCTTAAAATGCCAGGAATCCTTGAGGCATTCCAATAGTGAAACGGAAGTCGACGAGAGGGTTGTGCATCATATTTACGATAAGTTGGTAAGCAGTGGTATGGCTTTCGGTGCAAAACGATGGCTATCAACTCTGGAAAGGCAGTGTGAATGTTTGGTGAGTATTCTAGCTTGCAACATACCTGCATTGTGGTAAAGTAATGAGGTTCTCCCAGATTCCCAAGGAGATGGGTTCAATGACAACATGCTGGATTCGATAACGGATTGCAAACATTCTATGCAGACTGACAATTCGGCCAAAATTTCGGGGGAGACCGTTGGAGGTGAAACCTTATTTTGACAGGGTGGACGTGTTCGTAGCTGCATGATTCCCTGGCAGTGAAGGGCAGAGCATAACGGATACTGTATTCATGTATTCAACGACAAATTTGACTGTGCAAGCGGTTGTTATGCAGTCGTTTGTCTGGAAGGAGAAAACCCTAATTCATCCAGAGATGCCCGGGTGGTTGCAAGTATATCTCTGAAAGTAACGGTTGCATGCCAAGGTGCCGATACAGACTTTTCCATAAAATGAACAATGACTACAAGCAGTTGGGTCTTTATCGCCTTGTGATGCTCGGAATTCTCATGTTTCCACTTGTTTCCCTTCGGGCGACAAAGGATGGAAATTCCTGTCCAATTTCTGTGTTCATTAAGATGCCCGAAAAGAATCTTTTCTGGACGTCGCGTTATTGTATGCAGTCACTGGTCGCATGACAATGAAGGCTGATGTTTTCAGTTATGGAGTGATACTTATAACAGGCAGAAGAGCTTTGGATGAAACACAGCCCGAGGAGAGTGTTCATCTTGTAACATGGTTTAGACGGATGCATATCGGTAAAGAAACCTTTAGGAATGCAATTGACAAGGCTCTGGAAGTCACAAATGAGACATTCAAGAGCATTTGCACTATCGCAGAACTAGCAGGTCACTGCACTGCATGGGAACCATACCAGTGACTGGATATGGGTCATGTTGTAAATGTGATATTTCCTTTGGTTGAGCAATGGAAACCGAGTGATCCAGATGATGAATATTTCTATGGAATAGATCTGGACATGACTCTGCCTCAGGCGTTGAAAAAATGGCAGGCCTTTGAGGACTCTAATGTAGATGAATCTATAAGAAGCATGGATAATACACAGTCCAGTATCCCCACAAGACCTTCTGGTTTTGCATATTCCTTCACCTCAGTAGATTGTCGATAATCAGCCTTATGAAAATTCAGAGCGCAATTATAAAAATCGGGGGCATGATAGAGAGGCCAGAGGGTGCTCTGATATATTTGGCTATCCAAGAGTGTTGGATGGAACAAGTTTCATTCCTAGAAAATGTTTGTTTCAAGTTTTTGGTGGTAGGAGTTGGTGTTGTTTCTGACAACGGTAATGAATTCTCCAGTTTCAAATAGTTCTTCATATTTTAAGGAGTGGAACACCAGACATGAGATGATGATTATGGCTCCAAATGCCTTGGCTATCACTGAACCGATATATGTTCAAAGGAATATCAATGAGTTTTCTCATTTTTAAATTCCCACACTGCAATATCAACTCCCATGGGAGCTAGGATTGGCCTTGTGCTCGGGTATTGTTTCAACTTTTTGGTACAGGTTTGAAGCAAGATCTATACAGCAAGGTCTCTTCCGACCGAGAGTTGTTGAGCAGCAGTATCCAGAAAGCTGCAGTAGGATTGCAACATCATTGGTGGAGCTGGAAGAAGAAAAACATTTCAAGTACCTTGGCGAAAGGTCTTGGAAGTTGAGAGCAAACTCTCTGATATATTGTATGATCCACTTCTATGATGAAACTGGAACTGGTGATAAGGATGTTAGTAACGATTCTATAGAAACTTGCTCTCAAGCACGGTATTCGATGGACTTTATTGATTATTCAGATGAAGGAGCCAAATTAGTGAGTTTAGCAGTCGATAAAGCATTTTATACTGTCAACAACATCTGGAAAAAAGATTTAGAGAAGTTAATTCAATCGATAATTTAGTATGCTTATCGGCAAATGTCGTTGTTCATTGCATTGATAATGAGATAGACAATGCACTAATAAAAAATTGCAGTGAATGGGTGAAGGAGGGGAGAACCCTCGAGGAAATACAATCACCATTTCAATAAACTCGACCAGATTATATTACTGCAGTGAAGGCATCTGGCTAGATGGTTAACAGAAAGTTGGTCGATTTTGAAGCAAAACCGCAGCTTTCAAGTGCCAAGGAAGGAATGACGAGTGGTCAAATGATTAGTAACGGTTCCAGGAGCTGGCAGATGTGCCTGGCAGTTGCATAATTCCATGAAGATGAACCGTTTCAGATTCCTGGAACACTAAGAGTCTTATTTTTCTTTTAAAATACTGATGTATGTAAAAACGAAAGGGAGGGGGCTCATGAGCAGAGACTGGGAGAAAAACCTTTGTCAAGAGAGTTTCATTGTAATGACTGAGTTTCATGTAAAACTAGATTGGAGTAATAAAGAAGATCTGTTATTTGCGACTGTGGGATTCATCACAGTCGATTTCTTTCAGCATGTTTTGCTTCTCTTTCAGCTGTGTTAAAACTGCTTGGATTTCATTTATGTGTTTCCTTACTCGCAGTTGAAATTTTTTTACCATAGCTTTATGTCTTCCTTAATCCATCACTACTGCATTACATTTTGTTTTCCTCTAACTGATGGGCTTCGTTATAGTTTAGTACGACCACTACTATAATGAAAGGATTTGGGTTTCTGCAATTGTTTATTGCCTTTCCTCTGCACCAGCTATCAACTATGTAAGACCAATCTACATTTTCAGAACTCTGCATGTATCCTTTGCTACATCGTCCTTTCCTTTTTCTTTCACCTACCGCATCATGATTTATCAAAGCGCTGAAAGATAGACTTACTTTGCCTCACTTTCCGCAAGTTATTTGATCTCTACTATTGTCTCTTTTCTCCGGTTTTCATTTGACTCCATGCCCAATGGACCTTTTCCCTGGTTTAACACCCAAACTCCAAAAATCCAAGACCATCATTTGCCCATAAATCTGCCCACCTTTTTCATGCTACTTAAATTCCTATTGTGACATTGTTCGAGAGATCCCTCTCGGGTTGGAAGGGGCAGCTCCCAATCCAAAGTGGTTCGAGGTTGCCTCGGGATTGACTTTCTACATCCCATTTCAGTTTCGAGTGTCAACAGCAGGCATACCTATGCTTGGGTGATCAAGACTTGCAAGATATGGCCGCCATCAAATACACTGCGGATCCATAATTGTATTGATAAAAAGGTATAGCCACCGAAGATACAATGTGGATCTATACTTTGATGACTCGGACTACTCGTAGCCACGAAGAATACATAGTGGATCTACGAGATGACAGGACATAGCCACGACCAATACAAAGTGGATCTATGTGACAGTGTATGTGTTCTTTGTCCAATAGAAACTCCTTCGCAGCCTGGGCAAAGCATATATCAAAGTGGTTACTCAACCCAGGGTCTTCTCACCAATCCCAACGTGGTACGATCCTAACCATGTGAATAGATGTCTTGATGTCCAACATGGCAGAAATCACTTGATTACCGGTCAATGGTGTGAACCGTTAACAAGTGCGAGGGAGATCACCATTAATGTCAATGATTCCCAAGGTACCTTAGTACATTCCAGCAAATGTGAATAGATGAGATAAAGTCGAACACTCGTGGAAT
Organism: Picea engelmannii; assembly: GCA_009831015.1. Taxonomy (NCBI): domain Eukaryota; kingdom Viridiplantae; phylum Streptophyta; class Pinopsida; order Pinales; family Pinaceae; genus Picea; species Picea engelmannii. Next base: position 82,416 of record ML829430.1, on the reverse strand, counting down.
CATCCGATCAGGGGTCAATGATGTAGACCTACTGTCGAACATGAGGAGGCTTTCCATTGAGGCATGCAGGTCCCAAAGTACTAACTGGTTTCTAAGTCTGATTCCCAGATAATGTGTTGAAGTCGACAGGCATAGACTCATCGATGGGGGGCCTTGATGTATCCCCCATCAACGACATGAAACAGACATAGAGATGTAATTGGCAGATCAAATGGACATGGACTGACACAGGTTTTGAGGCAAGATATTTGGGATGGCTGACTCTCGAGGCGGATACTTCCCTTGAACACTGAGACACAACAGAAAAAACGTGACATGGACCAAAACTATGCAGTGGATACTGTGACTTGCGTCGGGTGACCCAAAGGAGCGAAAGGAACTCAAAGGATTGGCTCAGTGCAAAGGTTTAGCAGATTATGATACGTACAAATGACAAAGTGTCGTGTTCAAGGGTGACTCTAAGAAGTGTTGGATGATGTTCTCAAGAGACTTCTTGGCTTGCTCCTTTCAATTTTTCCACCATCCAGATAGATGAGTGCCTCTTTTTGATTTAATGAGATCGAGGAGGATAACACATGCTCAATATAACTCACCTTCGGTAAGTTCCTCTTCCTTTGTTTAACGAACTGGAAGAAGTAAGGGTTCGGTCCCATATGGGCCTGTCGATGTGTGCTTTAACAAGTCCAAAGACAAAAAACTCGAAGGTTTTTCGGGATTATAGAGTTTGGAAAAACACTTAAAAGATAACTCTCTCAATTCCTTTTTTGTACAGTAGTCTAATGAGACCGAAAAAGGGGTAAACTATCGCTCGAAAGATGCCCTTTCTGACCTTTTAACGAGTGTGAAAGGAAGCAAGGTCACTCGACAATCTTTTCATATTTAGAGAGTCTGAAAAGGGTTTAAAGTAGACTCCAGGGGGGTTCCTTTTTCGTGTGTTCGTGTATCCGTACGGGTCCGAAAAAGAGATAAAATTTTACACGGTTACGTTCTCATATTATCGAGATCGAGAATGAACTAAGACTATGCTCATAAGCTTGACAAGGTGAATCATCTGTCAGAACTGCCAGGAAACCTGTGATGTCAGAACTACAAACCAGGGATTTAGTGAAGCCATTATATTATTAGATAAACCCATAAATGACCATACCTTATAAAAAATGAAAATTTATAAATAACAATTCATTGAAAATTTCATTTACCATTTCATTTTGCAAGGATTTTGGAGTAGTGGAGATTCTCAGTTTGAAGTGGATCTTGTTTTGTTCGTTGTCAGAGCTATGGTTGACCATTTCGCTTGTCGTTTGGACCAGGTAGATTTCCATCCCTTATTCTTTCAAACACATGGTTTCACATTCATTTTAATAGCATCATTTATTTTAAAATATGAATCCCTAAGTTGCCCCAAATAGAACCAAATCGGCCTCTTTCAAAATCAATGGAAAAATGGGATTCTTTTACAAAAACGTTTTAGAAAAGGATGGCCAAGATGCCAATGCCCCAATAGTCAATTAGATAGGTCGTTTTTTTGGCAAAAGAACCCATGAAACATCTTCCCATATGCCCACGCAACCCCAAAGTCGTTTTGATTTTTTAAAACGTTTTCATTATTATTTAATGAATGTTAAATGGCTAGGGAGGGCGTGGTAATTATAAAAGAGTGTGTGGTCACTTTTAAATGATGTGGGCACCTTATTTCATGTTTTAAATTGCTTTTGAAAATTTCCGAAATTGCCAAAATGTGGAAATAATGAGTTTCTTTATTTTTGTTTCGTAGGTAACTTCGGCGACCATGATCGAGTGGAAACAAAGAGAACATGAGATGGATTACTTAGCTTCCTTGTAGAGTCCTCGCACACGGGCCGCGTTGCGAGCTTGTGGTTTTCTCAAATTCTTCAAGTTACAAAAAATGAATAAAGAGATCTTATTGCTCGAGCATATGATTGGCCTATGGGATGTTGCAGAACAAGGATTTTGTATCGGCACACAACTTTTAACCATTGAGTTAGAAGATGTGTATTTTTTGACTGGCCTCTCGAAAAGAGGGGTCCCCATATATTTCTTCGGGCAGAGGGTGCTACCTGAACAAGTGGACGTGTATCTGGGTCGCCACTGTATCCCAGGAGCAAGGCTGGTAGGGGGTAGAATCCCTATCAAGGATATTCGAGAACTGCCCCTCCGATCTATACGGTTTGCTATCACGAGCGTGACAGGCAGTACTAGAATGCATATGGCATCAAGATCACAGGTGGTTTACGGTGTTCAGTGTTTGGAACCAACATTGTTAAACTAGAGTGCAGGGTTCCTTCGAAATGTGAAGGAACAGATTTCACGGTGCAGGACTAGACAGAAGCAGTTTGGTTATGGCTCATTTTTTCTAGAGCACATCCCTCAGATGCAGCCTCATATAGCACTGGCGGTGCGACCAGTGGATGAACCTAGGATGGAGAGGTGGACCAGTCTGTCTCCAAGGCTAGTATCGGAGTCAGAGTTCCATTTCACTGGCGATTTATTTGCCTGGCTGAGACGACAATATCTCTGGATAGAGGACTTCCCTTATGTTGAGGTAGATTTCCGCGGGAGCATGGATTTGATTTTGCCCGCGGGCGAAGACTGGGATGTGTCAGGTAAGAGACTGAGCCATACCTTGTCTAATAATTTTTTTTATTTTGATTTTTTGATGTATATCTATTTTTTTGGGTATGTAGAAGAGTTTTAACGGATGTATGTTTTCAACGTGCAGACAAGGGAGCAGTGCGCCCGGATGATATACCGATACCAGGATGTCATGAGGGCATCCCGGTTGCAGCAGGTCCGGTAGTACCAGTGCTAGGTCTCCGAGAGGTTGAGAGAAACCTCCAAGGCCTCACGATGGGCATTCCTCCTTTACGGAGGGGAGAAGTGCCTTTACATCTACAGAGGCACACTGTGGGAGTACCAGAGAACATCAATTCTCTATTGAGGCGCGTAGTGCGTGCGGTGTTGTGTTATTCGCAACACTATGTAGTGCGGGGAGATTAGAGTCTCTCTGTTGGTTATATTTTGTATGCCTTGTCAAGCAACATTGTATGGGTGGAAAGGCCCAATATTTTTTCCTTCTACATACTTTTTGATGTAATCCAAACATTTCAGTCACGCCATATATATATATATATATATATATA
>ML829430.1:36265-79102 GCA_009831015.1 Picea engelmannii | reverse complement strand
TGTCTGTGATGTGTTTTAATTTACATGTAATGTACAGTTTTGTTTTCCTTAACTCTTATATGTGGGTAAGATACCGATCCATGATATAGTTAGCTAATGAATCTGAAACACTATTAAGTTCTCTTGGAATGTGTCTATATTCAATGTAATCAAACATTTGTTCAAGGCGGAGAACTTGTAAGTGTAGACGTAGCAGGATAGGACTACGGATAGCGTATATACGGTTGAGTTGATAAACAACGAGTTGGGAATCTAAGAAAATAATGATGCGAGAGATACCTAGGGAGGAGGCTTGGGTCAACAGTCCAATGACAGCATGATATTCTGCCATGTTGTTGGTTGCTAGTCCTAAGAAGATACCTCCTGAACTCACCACCTCGTCAAATTGGTAAATAACCCATGATTCCAAAGCAATGTTCTGGGTATGTCGACTAGCACCATCCGCGAACCCAAAAAAGATAGGAAAGGAAAACGTCATCTGCGCATGAAAACACAAGCACAGTCATGAGTGGCAAAGGTAAAGACTCGAGCATGCAAAATAAATAGACACACCAAACTAAAATACAATAATGTACAAAGTACAGATGTTAGGTGATCTAGGCATAGTAATGTTTAAGGTAAAGCCCGTTTTAGGGCTCTCCCAAGGAAATTCCATCATGATCTACTAGTTCGTAAGCACCTCTGTGTAGAACATGCTTCATGATGTAAGGATCGTGCCACATAGGTTCTAACTTTCCTGTCCCCAATTTGTCGTGAGCTTGGTCGTAAACGAGGACTAAGTCTCCTTCTGCAAAAGTCTGAGGGTGGACGGATTTGTCATATTGACTCTTAGTTCGTTTCTGATGTGCCTCATTGGCGAGAGTAGCATCGCGACGTGTTTTGTCCAACTTGGATAGATACAAGAATCGTTCTTCTTCAGCAGAAGTATGGGGCAGGAGTTCTACTTTCAATTTGAGTGATGGAATCTCACACTCGATTGGTAGGATGGCTTTAATGCCATAGACCAACTGGAAAGGAGTGAATCCAGTTGAGGTTTTCATAGAAGTGCGATAGGCCCAGAGAGCGGAGAACAAGTGTAAATGCCACGATGTTTTGTTTTCCCCTACCATGCGTTGGATCATGGTTTTTAGGACTTTGTTGATAGCTTCAACTTGTCCATTCGCTTGAGGGTAGTAAGGGGATGAGTTTTCATGGAGAAAACCCAATTTGACATGTAACTCGCTCATCATCTGGTTTTTGAAGTGTGCACCATGATCAGTGACAATGGCACGTGGTACCCCAAAACGAGTTATGATATGGTTGAAAAGGAACAGAGCTGCAGTACGACCATCGTTCAGGAAGGTAGGCACAGCCTCATCCCATTTGGTGAAGTAGTCGACGACGACGATGATGTAACCGTACCCCCCGACTGAGGTAGGCTTGCACTGCATGAAATCGATGCCCCATTTGGTAAAGGGGCTGATGGTGATAATGGGGTGCAACGCAGTAGGGTGGGTGCATGCCTTCTTGTTAAAGAGTTGATAGGGTGGGAATTTTTTTACGGCCTCGATGCAATCTTTGAAAATGGAGGGCCAAAAGTAGCCAACACATAAGATTTTTTGGGCTGTGGCCATCCCGAGAGGTGACGGCCACAGGCGCCAAGGTGAAAATCGTTCAAAATGTGTTCAGCCTCCTTGTGAGTCAGACATCGTCGAAGGATGGTGTCAATACCACGGTGGTACAAGGTGTCACCGAGGATAAGATAACGACGAGAGTGGTGACGAATGCGTCGATGCTCTTCGCGAGAGATGTTGGGCTGAAAACGTTGGGTTTGAAGGTAGAGGAGGATGTCTCCATACCAAAGATCAGAGGTGCTGATGAGGAAGAGAGATTCATCGAGGAGAGAATCTCTAGTTTTGATGTCTTCATCGGTACGAGGTAGAGCACAGATGAGCTCGGCAAACACCAGGGATTTTTTGGCTTTAGCCTTTGTAAACTCAAGATCGAATTCTTGAAGAATAACGATCCATTTTAAATATTTACCCCCAAGCACTTGACGTGTCAAGACATGGTACATGGGGTTGGAGTCTTCGATTACCGTGGTGGTGCGTAATAAGATGTAATGGTGGAACCTCTGGACAGCGATGACGGCTGCCAGAGCCAGTTTCTCGACGTGTGAATATCTGAGTTCGGGTCCAGATAGACTCTTGCTCAGATAATAAATCACATGTTCTTTGCCGTTAGGGTCCTCCTGAAATAACACCATTGCAATGGTGGAAGTAGAGGCAGCTAAGTAAAGGATATAATCCTTTGTATACTTCGGAGAGTGTAACAAGGGAGCGTGGGTCAAGGCGTGCTTGAGAGCATCGAATGATCATTGGGCAGTGTCACCCCAGATGAAAGGGATGTTTTTCTGCAGCAACCGCATAAATCCTTTAGTGATCTCATCATAGTTGCATATGAAACGACGAAGAAAGTTTTCTTTGCCTTGCAAACTTTGGAGTTGGGTTAAGTTCGTAGGTGGGGGTAAGGCTAGGATGGCCTTAATTTTTAAGGGATCCACCCTGATCCCATCTTTGGAGACAATGAAACCGAGGAGTCGACTGGATTCGACAGCGAAAATTCACTTATGTGGGTTCAAGAGAATACGATAGAACCTACATCGAAGAAAAATTGCCCATAAGTGATCAATGTGATCGGATCGATTGGATGAATGGGCGGGTAAATTGTCGAGGTAAGGTTCTGCAATATGCTTGATGTCATGGAAAGCGTACGACATGGCCCGCTAGAAAGTAGCACCAGCATTTTTAAGGCCAAAAGGTATTTTTCAGTAGGCAAAAGTTCCCCATGGGCAGATAAAGGCTATCTTATGTTGATCAGCAGGTAAGATTTCAATCTGGTTATACCCAGAAAATCCATCCATGAAAGAAAAGATTACACTCCCTACGCAATTATCGATGATTTGGTCGATGAAGGGTGTAGGGTAGTTGTCCTTAGGACAAGCTTTGTTGAGATCTCGATAGTCAACACAAACACGGATGGTCCCTTTTTTTTTGGAAACCGGAACAAGGTTGGAGACCCATTCGGTTAAAGGGACGGGGTAGATAAATCCAGATTTGAGAAGTTTTTCAACTTCTGCCTTTATAGCTGCGATTTTCTTGGGATGAACCAGGCGAAGTTTTTGTCGAACGGGTTTCGCATTAGGGTAATTTTTGATTTCGTGTATGCTGATTGAAGGGTCAAACCCTAGAATTTCCTCATAGCTCCATGCGAAGACATCGCGGAATTCCTTGAACAAAGTGGCGTAAGACACCACTTCGTCGGGTGTGCAATTAGCACCAAGGTGAATATTTTCCACGACACCTTCTTTGATCGAGATGTTAATAACGATCGTAGTAGAGATTTTACCCATGTTCCCCTCAGAGAGAGTATCTTGTGTGAGGATGGGAGATTGTGGAGCATCGGCAACATCGGGAGGGAAGACAGAGCATATGTCTTGGTGAATTTCTTCCAACGGTGGAAGAAAAGAGGATCGATGATGGTTGTCATCCCAAGGCAGGTCGTCAATGCTGAGCATTTCCATAATCAATTCATCAGAAGGAAAAATGTGGGAAATGTAATCGACGGCAGATGATAGGGAATCCAACCATGAGGGCATCGAGTAAGCATTGGGTGCCAACGAATGTGGCTTGTTGGGAGAGGGAGAGGCAGATTGAATAGCTACGTATGCGGCCTCGGCTGGGCTAAGTGGCATAGTGTCACTGAGAACATCGAATTCCAAAGGACTAGGTACAATCCAAGGGTCAGATGATTCCAAGGATTGATAAGGCATAGTCGAGATCATATTAACGGTGGAAATATGATGTGAGGTAGGTGGAAGTGGTGTAGGGAAAGTACCCATAAGGCTAGAATCTTTCAATAAGCCAACACCAATGCTTTCATACGTAACTGGATGGTCTCCCAAAAAAGGAATGTTGTTGGTGGCAGGGATGTGAGCGTCAGGTGTACAGAAATCAAGTTGATCGATGGTGACAATTTTTCCTTGATGGGGGAATTGTACACACCGAAACACCGACGAGGCGACGGAATTCATAGTGTAGAACCAACTTCTTTCGAGTAATAGGTTGTAGTCGAGGGGATCATCGACCACCTCGACGTCAACGGTAACAGTTTTTCTGCCCAACTGAATGGCTAAGGATTGTAATAATCCTTGAGGATGAAAACCTCATCCATCGAAAGCATGTAACATCGTAGTGGATTTGTTAAGGGCAGGCGATTTTAAGCCTTTCCAACAAGCTAAGGACATGACACAAGTAGAGGCTCCCTCATCCAGGATAGTTCGATGGATTTGTTGATTGTGCACAACAACATCGATTTGGAAGGCTAGCTGGTGGGAGAGTCGTGATTGATGATCATCCAAATTAAACGTGAGGTTGTTTGATGACTCGGGATCAAAAGAACCGATAGCGGCTAAGATCGTTCTACGTTGGCTGGGACAGTGTTGTAGAACTTCCAAGGCGGACATAGTGCACGGTGCTTGGGCCAAATCTTCTACAATGTTGTAATTTTGGGCAGCCCGTGAATTAGGATTGAAAGTATATTTCTGGATGGTTCTCTTAGGAGGATGTAAGATGGATTCAAAAGAAGGTTTCTCAATCTGGAGTGGCCCAGATGGAGGGATAACAGATGGAGAATTGATAGAGGATGGAAACGGGTCTGGCGTAGAACCGTTAGCAATCCTCGGCTTATCAGGTTTAACTGGCGTGTCATATGTCGCAGAGCGAGTGGTTAGATTAACCCTGTTAAACATGTAAATGTGGGTACTTGTCGAAGCCTCATCATGGGGTTGGTTGGAACTGCCCCCCGGCGTGGGGGTTTGGGCAACCAAAGATTGTTGCTGTGGAAAAGGCTCAGTAAGCACAGTGGGTTCTGAATTTCTCTTGAAAATTTTGGCCACTTCATCGCGATGTGGACAATCTCGGGTGTAGTGATCGTCACCACAGATGAGACATGGGAATTTTGGTTTGCGTTGTGGTTTTTTTCCGGCAGCAGGGGTTTGTGGTTGAGTTTTGGGTTGTTCGCTGTTATTGTTTTTCTTTGGTTTGTTTCTCGCTTTCTTCTTTCCCCCAAGTTGTTGTGAAGGGGTTGATTGGACCACATTCACCTCAGAGACCTGAGTTTGAGGGGGGGTGGAAGAGGGTGCAGTCGAGCTGGGAGAAGCCATTGAAGCGGGTCACTAAATTGTTCCAGCCGACTGGGTAGAAGATTGGGTTTTGACGGAGCCGATAACTCCATCCACATGGGAAGCAGACGATGGTTTGGATGGATCATTAGTGGCATGGGTAGCATTCGGTATCAACTCATACAGAGTACCAAATTGTGAATAGACTAATTCTAAGTACTGAGCTCGGGCAATGGCTTTTTCCTCGGTGACCACACCACCCATGGCAACATCACGAGCGATCTGGGGTAACAATGATTTAGTGAACCATTACACTAACAATTGGTCGAGAATGACCGCTTTGATTAGCCTTCGTCGTTGTCTCCATTCATGAATATGATCGGAGATATGTATGGAAGTTGTCTGACGAAGGGAGGTTAATAGTTCAGTACTCGTCTCGTATCAAATGGGCAGTTGGAAGTGTGTGAGGAAGGACATGGAGAGGGAGTTGAAATCGTGAAAAGATGCGCGTGGTAGTTCAATATACCATTTCGCTACGGAACCCGTAAGTGTCCGTTGGAAAAGACGCAAACGAATAGAATCGTCCATGAGGGAGTTGGATGAACACCACAAATGGAAAGTCATCACGTGGTTGTTTGGGTCTTCTCCGAACTTTCCGTCAGATTTTGGGATGTCAGAAGGGAGTTTAGCTGGAATAGTTGGTCAAACCGGAGAATGATAAATAGGATCATTCATTAACCAAGACAAGTTTGGAAGGTCCAAGGTAGCTGGAAAGGGTAGTTGTTGGCTAATCTGTGGGTAATGATGGTGTGGCATGGGGACACCAATGGGGCCAATCACTGGGTTATGTGGATAATTGTAACTAGTGGGCCCTCTTGTATGAGGTTGGTTTTGACCAAGGTACACAGGATTTGAGGTGTTTTGAGAAGCATGTGTAAGCGGAGGATAACCAGATGGGTTTTGAGGGTTGTAGGTTGGGTTTGGCACTTGTCCATAAGGAGGTTTTTGCGGAGTCTGAGAATTGTGTATTGCCGAGAACTGTGGGTTTCCTTGAAAAAGGACGTTCCATGGATTAGGTGCGGCAGACACATTTTGTCCGTGTGGTTGTTGGTAGAATATGGATTGAGGTTTCCCCCCAGCATGAGGGTGCCCCCCGAATGGAATTTTTCCTCTGGCGGGAGGGTTCCCCCCGACTTGAGGTAGAGTTCCTGGAATTTGAGAGCCAGACGTAAATGACTGACCGGTACCACCGAGCGGATTAGGACCACCAATACCGGTCCCTCCGGGTTGTTGGATAGGTATGGAACTTCCTGGTATAACTTGAGTAGTAGTGGTTTGGGTAGTAGTGGCAATGGAATAATTCAATGCCCTGAACCCAAAAGGAAGTGTAGGTCTTGGTGTTATAGGTGTGCCAATCGCAGCTTGGTTGACCACTGCATTACTAGCAGGAATAGTCGGAATGTGAGGGACCATTGTAGAATGGGTCGTCTGGAGGGGGAGAGTAGGCCTTGGACCAATGGACGATATGTTCGGACCAACGGGTGGTGTGGATGTAAAGGTGGTGGTACCGGTAAAATGGTTTAGGGGTACGGTGTAGGAGATGGGTCCATCGGCACCTTCTCCTGTTCCATAAAGATCTCGCACCAAGCGTGGTGGACTTCGAACAATGTTTGCGGTCCAAAAGGGGTCATCGGCTAAAGGTTTTTGATGAGACCCAGTCGAAATGTCAGAAGGATTGACGACGACAAATTCACCAGCGGAATTCAGTTGGAGGATACGTCGTTCATATCCCTCTGGAATGCGGTAAGCTTCCGGAGATTCTGAAACAATCCGAAAATTCTCCAAAGGAGTGGGAACTTATTCCTGGGGAGTTGTAGTGTTTTGAACCTCGCTATGTTGAGGAGATTTCTCTGTAGAATGAGGGGGTAAAGGGGTGTTTCCTTCCATATTTTCTGGAGGAAGTCCCTGTAGCCTCCGTGAACGGCGTGGAGGGTTGATGTTGGCGAAAAAGAGTTGGCGAAAGATATCTATGGCCAACTACCGAAAATAAATAGCATACGCTAATAGAAATCTAAGAATCACAACCAAGCAAACAGGACCTTCTTTTGATGATCGTACTAGTTGGTGATGAAATCCAACGTCGCGTGATCAAGTCCAGAAGGGGCGGGGATAGGGTGGAACAGTTACAATGGCGATCTGCTTAACAGACTTACACCTTGGTGCAAGCTTCCACGCAGTAATTGTGGATTTACCCTCCAAGGAGCCCGAGTGAGTTTGACCAATTTCTATTCCAGGTACAGTGAGACTTCCTGTCACCGTCACCTTGTGTAAGACACTAAATATTATGGCCACTAAGGTTACCAATTTGCAGTCATCCCCTGGGCAGGAACAGTCGACAGTCCGATCCGAACGTACGGACAGGGTATCGAGCCTGAAATCAACTAAAAGGATTCCACGCAGTAATTGTGGATTTACCTTGAATCGATCCCCATAATATGATCTGACCACCACAATCAGTTAAACCACGGAGGGTTAGTCCCCATAGCTCACCCGAATGCGACCTCGTGCGTAACCTCTGTGTGAGAGGGGGATCCCAGGTAGACTTATACGATGATTGGATTTGACTCTCCCTACCTCAGGATGTTATTCTTTGTTTTGGGAACTTTGGAGAGTTATGCTCACAGCCTAATCCAAAGTACTAAGCCTAGTCTACTGTTGGTGGAGGATCCTAGAAAAGAAAAAGTTCTAAATCATTTTTAATTAGCATTGATTTTTATAGCCATTCTTTACTCAAAAAGGGGTGCATGGAAGTGAAACGAATGGAATTATGACTCAGACCCAAAAATGCATCAAAAATGATAAGCATTCATTTCTTTTCGATGAACATCTATCTAAGGGAGAGAGAGAGAGAGATTTCTTTTCACTAACAAGCACTAATAAGGAGTGCCCTCAAACAATTTTTCTTCAATCAAATCTTGATGTCATGCTAAAACTTTTGAGATGCCTTCTAACATACACAATCAATCATGAAGATGCTTTTTATTGTTTGCATATGAATAATGATCAATTCAACACAATGCTCGTCTTGCTAATTATCTTCTTGTATGAATGAAAATTAGACCAACACAAGCAAGAATCATACAAACAATACACCCTCTCGTTGTGATCAAAACAAGAAGTGAAAGAAAAGAAGCAATCAAAGAGAAAACAAACTTCACACCCAAAATAAAAAGTCAAAGAACAATTATCTTAACTAAAACCAAATGGAAATATATGTAGACCTTTGATGACCTTCACCGGCATTTTTCGTTCAGTTGATGAGGAGAGAAAGACAATGTATGGGTTCCAAACTCCAAATGGCAGAAAAACTCAACAACAATAGTGAAGAAGGTTACAAAATCCAAACAGCAAGACGTTTGTTCTTCAATCAAAAGACAGATGTCAAAACTGGAAAGAAGAAGGATTGACTCACAAGGTTACCCAGCAAGAGAGACACAGAGAAAAAACCCTGGAAAAAAAAAAACAATTCTGGAAGGTTTATTGGCCAAAGGAGGGTTGGCGCTCTGTTTCCAAATGCAAGGAGCGTTATAGAGCTCTGTGCAAGGCTATTAGGGAGTGTTGGCGCTCTGTTAACACAGGGACAAGGGTGCCAGGTTCAAAAACTCCCAAAAATGTCAAAAATTCCAAAAATTGCTATTCAATCTCGACAATTAGGCTGAGAATGATGGGGTAGGAATCCAATCAGCTCATGAAACCAATCAAAAGAGGAGTGAACCAGGTATGAAACAATTAAGGGTTAAAACTAGGTCAATGAGGAGAAATCAAAACAAGAAGTTTCGATTTGAGGCTATCTCCCCAATGGAGTCATCAGTTTCTGTTGTAGGAAAATCTCCTTGCAGATAGGTAGATTGCCTCAAAGAGCTTGACCCTAACTCTAAGATAGAAAATGCTTAACGTGGACACTAACTTCCTTTCAAATCTATACAAACTAACACATGAGAAGGAAGGAGAATAGAAGTACCTATGTATCAACATTTGTCCCTGCACGCTCCGAGTTGAGCTCCGATCCTTTGCTCCTCGCTGAGTCCTGTAGACAAACAAGATACGGCCACTTCCTACTCTATTGATATTAGATTGAAAATAGATCTATCTATCAATGATAATTTCATGTAACATTAGACACAAACTAGAAAGAAACAGGCCAAGCGTGTCATATTAATGAGAATAACGACAGCAGTACTTACAATCGTAGATGAGAATGCGACAGCTTCGTCAAGTCCCCTTCGTCTAACCCTTGCTTGAAAAATCCACAACCTGGATAACAACACCTTCATTGATCACTCTCCTTTGGCTGACTGTGTGTTTCTTATAAGATCATAGGTTTCATGCTAGCATTTCTTCCCCCTTTTCACCATCATAGATATTTCTTATATAGGTTAAGAGGAGCTTAACCTCTTGAGTTATCTTTAGAGCAAGTTGCGGAACTTCCTCCTTAGATCAGGGATTCTCTGATGGAACCAAGAATTCGAATGCAACTGTCTTATAATATTGAAATATCCTCACCTTATTCTCCTCAATGGGCCAACCACTACCCCAGATTAGGCAGCGCTCCCTCAAAAGGGGCATCAGAGCGCTGTAGCGCTCCCTAAGAAGCTTGAGGGGAGCGTCAGCGCCCTAAAGGTGGATAGCGCTCCTTGAAAGGGGCAGGGGAGAGTTATAACGCTCCCTGAAGCCTTATAGGGGAGTGTCAACGCTCCCTAGACTGATATAGGAGAGTGCTCACCCTCAGAACCTTTGATTAGGAGCTCTTCTCAGGTGTCAAGAGTTTTTTGACTTCAGTTAACCAGTTCTCCTTCTTCAAACCCAGTGTATGAGGTGTTTTAAGTGCCTCCTTAGTGTCGTTGTTAAGGCAGTATGCTTGAACAGCATTTGCGATACTTATGGACAACTTGTGACACTTGCGAAAGTTGTAAGGAAGATGAGACACTTACGACAATTGAGAGGAACATGCGACACTTATCCAGTTGAGTAATTTTGACCTGTAACACCATTGTACTACTTGCAACTACTGTAATTCGTTTGGCCATAGCATTGAATACTGTACCATAGTTTTAGCTAAACTTCAGGAAAGACGAGGTGGAAAACAATAAGTACAACTAATATCAGTTGAACCTCGCGGTGAGGATCCTAGAGTCATTTTTATTACTAGAGGAGGTTCTCTTATAGGAGAAGACAAGGTGAATCTAGGAAATACTATAGATGGATCAAGGATCAGAAAAGTTGTAGAGAAGACACAATTGTTTGATCCAAGGAAAGAAAAGCGTACATTTGAAGAAGCAAGAAGAGAATTTGTAGGAGAACAGGCTTCTTCATCTAGAGCACAACCAGAAGTAAGGGAATGTGAAATGCCTCCATCATTTTATCAGTCTGCCCTAACTAGACAAGGAAAAGAGGTAAGCAAGCTTATGGACTTCTTGTATACTTGCATCAATTTGATTAAAGATGAAAAAGATGTGCAAGAACTACAACACTTAATAAGACAGTATGAAGTTGGGAGAATAGATCCTCTGTTAAGTAGAGTTGTGAATAAAGTATCTAGGAAAAGGAGGACAAACAAGGAACTACATCTTAGTGCTTAGATTGGAGACTACGACATAGAATATGTGGTCCTTGACTTGGGATCAGAAGTAAATGTTATGACGAAGTAGAATTGGGCATTGATGGGAAAAACTAAGTTGATTTACTCCCCTATTAGGCTTAGGATGGATAATCAGAAGGCGGTGAGACCCTTTGTAAGACTAGAGCATGTCCTTGTGGACATCGACGGAGTGAGGAAATTTTCATATTTCGAAGTGATTGAGATAGTTGATGATAGCTGCCCCTACCCAGCATTGTTAGGAATTGATTGGGATTTCAACAATTCGACTATTGTTGACCTAAAAAAGAGAAGAATGAAATTTTAAGGTGATGGCCTTAAGGTCATTGCACCTCTTGATCCTGATGAAGGTCGCAGATAAATAGAACCAGTAAGAGAAGAAGACAGTGCCTAGGAGATAGAAAACATCTATAAACTGACAGTAGGACAACGAGATTACATTAATCCTACAACATATGGAAATCTAAGTTGGCAAAGTGAAAATGCATGCTCATCAGATTTATAAGAAGCATTGGAAAATTGGCAGAATGGAATGTATGAAGTCTCTACGTGGAGGTGTGTCAGATTGACCAGAGCAGTTCGATGGATTGGCATAGAAGTAAGTAACCTTTCTACATTTGATGGCTTGAATCATTTAGAGACATTTCTAGTTGAATTTGAAGGAATTGTACCATTACAACAGAGGTTCTTAGCACTATATGAAGCCTTGAGAGAAACGCCAGCTAGATGGTGGGGAACACACAAGAAGAACAGCGTGGAGTGGGTACAATGTCACACCTTGATGACAGTTCACTTTTCATACCAAGCTAAAGGTTGTGAAGTTCGATACATAGGTCAGAATTGTCCCAAGGACCATGTGCGAATTTGTGAGGAAGCCTAGAGCACCAATCCTAAAGAACAGTGGGTACATAAGTGTAAGTTTTAAACCTGTGAAGTAAAGCAATGCATATAGATTCTTAAGAAAAACAGAATTTAATCAATGGCTCATTCACATAGTACACAGATATTTATACTGGAAACCCTCAACCGGGAAAACCTTTCTTATATTCATTATATTGAATTTCACCATTCACTATACAATATATACAATTTTTTAAGGTATTTTGTAGATACCAAAATCGTAATCCCTAAAACTGGGATTATTTTTAGTAAACCGCTAAAAATAGCAAAATACGCTAAAAAATAGCAAAAACCGCCCAAAAAAAAAAAACTGGGCGTTTCCCCAAACATTGCTCATAACCAGTGGGGGGCATACCTGCCCCCCCCTGAGAACCCCCTAGGAAAGCGCCCAGTGCACACGGCATAAACAGAGCGCTAGTACGATGGATCGTCAGATGCAGTTGTCATATCTGACACACCCACACACACACATGCAAAGAATATAACACATACCCAACAATAAGTTCATTAACACTTTGGATACTACGCCTATCAATTGGTATCTTCAAGAAGAACTATTCCTCACCACTACAGATCGGTATGGAATGACCCAGAACTTTATAACTACATTCCTATTTTAAATTCAGTACCCTACAGTACATCGGGCTTTACAAATTGTAAGAGAGAAGGTCTTTGAAGAGGCACCTAACCTCCCTTTTGCACAAGAAGAAGATGAATGGACTGCACCTCTTCAAAAGTTACAGGGTTGTTATAATATTAATGTTGATGACGATGATGACCCTAGGGATGTAAACATTGCAGAAACTGAAGGTCAGAGAGACATAGAAGGGCCATGGATTGAATTACCTTTTATTGGACAGCTTATTAAAATTAAGAAGGTTAATATTAGAACAGAGCAAGCGCCTAAGTTGGAAAATGTTGGAGACTATTGGGATGATGCTACTATTGATAAGATTACAGAACTACTACATAAGTATCAGGACTTGTTTCAAACCAAGTTCACATACATGAAGGGCATAAAAGGACCCATGGGAGAAATGAAGATTCCTTTGAAACCAGATGCAAGGCCAATCGAGAAGAGACCTTACAGACTGAATCCAAAGTACAAGAAGAAAGTTAATATTGAATTAGATAGAATGATGTAAGCAGGAATCATAGAACCAGTTGAAGAATCTAAATGGATCAGCCCTATGGTGGTCCAAGATAAGAAGTGAGGAGAAATCAGAATATATGTAGTTCTAAGGAAACTGAATGATGCATGTTTACATGATCCATTTCCTACACCTTTTACTGATGAGGTCCTATATAATGTAGGAGGACAGGAATTCTATTCATTTACAGATGGATTTTCAGGCTATCACCAGATCAAAATTGCTAAGGAGGATAGGAATAAGACCATATTTGCAATAGAATGGGGCTCTTATCAGTACACTGCGATGCCTTTTGGTTTAAAGAATGCACCAACCATCTTTTCCAGGGTGGTAGTTTAAGCATTTAAGGATTTTTTACACAAGTTTTTAGAGGCATACTTTGATGATTGGACCATTTTTAGCCTACTGAAAAATCATATTGAATGTTTGAGATTAATGTTACATAAGTGCAGGCAATGTCAGATTGCCCTGAATTTGAAAAAGTGTATTTTCTTCTCACATTTTGGAGTGTTGTTAGGACACATTGTATGTAAACAAGGGTTGTTGGTAGATCCACCCAAGATTGCTATCATTGTTGATCTACCTCCCCCTACTTTAGTTAGATAGTTGTGCATTGCATTAGGACACACTGGATACTACAGAAAGTTCATTAAGGGCTACGCACAGATAACAACATCTATGGAGAAGATATTAAAAAAATATAGTAAGTTTCAATGGATAGAGGAATGCCAACAGAGCTTTGACACACTAAAGAAGAAAATGGTCACTACACCTATTTTGATTTTCCCGGATTGGAGTAAGGAATTCAATGTTCATGTCAATGCTTCATCCATTACATTAGGAGTAGTTTTAGCACAGCCAGGTGCAGAAGATATTGACCACCCTATAGCCTCTGCGAGCAGGAAGATTTCTACCTCTGAAATAAATTATACTACCATTGAAAGAGAAGGCTTAGATATGGTATACGTGATGCATAATTTTAGACACTACTTGTTGGGAGGACATTTTAAGATGTTTAATGATCATTATGCATTGAAATACTTAGTCAACAAGCCAGTGTTGGGGGGGAGAATATGCAGATGGCTATTATTATTCCAGGAATATGATTTTGAGATTGTGGTCAATCCAGGGAGAATGAATAAGGGACCTGGCCACTTATCCAGGTTAGAACATGGAGAGGAACCTACCAGTTTGGATGATACACTACCAAATGCACAGTTGTTGGCCATCAGGAAATCCGATGATCACTTCGCCGAGATAGTCCACAGGAATGGCACCTCACAAATATAAATTCATTTAGAAGAAACAATTGGTATTCCACACTACAGATTTTCAACTTATAGTTGGATAGTTATACAAGATGGGACCAGATGAGATCTTGAGGAGATGTGTTATGGAGGAAGAATGAACATTGATTTTAGCAGAATCTCATGAAGACTTCACAGGAGGACATTATGCAGGGAAAGAAACAACGCAGAAGTTTCTGAGAGCTGGCCTCTGGTGGCCCACTTTACATAAGGATGCTAAGGAATACTACAGAGCCCGCGAAGTATGCCAAAGGATAGGGAAGCCTTCTAGAAGGGATGAAATGGATTTAGCACCTCAACTAACTTTACAGGCCTTTGAGAAATGGGATATTGACTTTGTGGGACCTATCAACCCACCAGGAAGGCGCACAGGAGCTTGATACATCATCACTACTACAGAGTATTTGACCAGATGGGTAGAAGAAAGAACAGTTAAAGACTGTAGTGCAACTACAACTGCGTGATTCATCTTTGATGATATCATAACCATATTTGGATGCACAAAGATCCTTATGAGTGATCAAGGTACACACTTCATTAAAAAAACCATTGAAGCCTTGACTCGGGATTTTGAAGTTCACCATCAGAAGAGCACACCATACCACCCACAGGAGAATGGTACATTCGAAGATTTCAATAAGATATTGGAGAAAACGTTGACCAAGATTTTCATTGTTAACAGAGATGATTGGGATCTACGAATTCTTGCAGTGTTATGGGCTTATCGAACTACTTGCAAAAATTTAACAATGTAGACTCCCTTTAAGTTAGTTTATGGCATGGAAGGAGTGGTACCTATGAAATATTTGGTTCCCAACTTAACAATTGCAGCATTTACAGGAATGGATGATACTAGTGATGTTCAAGACATGCTCGCGTAGTTGATCGAATTAGAGGAAGACAGGTTTATTGCAGGATTTCATCAGCAGGTACAAAAAGAACGAGAAAAAGCTTACCATGACACACATATCAAGAGGAAATAATTTAAACAAGGATATTTGGTATTGTTATATGAAATCAAGTTCATGAAGCATCCAGGGAAGTTCAGGACACATTGGCTTGGGCCGTTCGAAGTTGCCTATGTTACAGAAGGTGGAGTTGTGTAGTTGAAGACTCTTCACAGAGACTGGAAGGATGGTCTAGTAAGTGGGAGCCGGTTGAAGTTGTATTGTGACAATCATCTACCTCAAAACTCTCATTGAAAGTAAAAGAAGAAGGTTCTAGGTACCAAGTGCAGTTGAAATTGGGTACCCAACACAGAAAAGACAATCTACACATGATAGGGAGGGAAAAAGAAGAAATCACAGGTTGCTCTGTGCAGTCTGCAGTCGAAGTAAAGTAGAAGGCTTAATATTACAGTAGCTCAGGACGGGTCACATGTGAGTGTTGGGGGCTTGTTGGCCCTTGGTTATGTATTAAGGAAGAATAAATACGAAGTACGAAGTGCACAGAAGGAAAATAAACTGAGGAAGGGTCGAAGTGGTTAAAGAAGCAGAAAAGAAGGAATGAAGTAAGGAAAAGAAAGTCGTTGAAATAGAATATCAAGGAAGATAAAGCATAAAAGAATATGGATCGTGGACAACTCAGAAAGTGGAAGAATACACCAATGGATACTTT
Source organism: Picea engelmannii (assembly GCA_009831015.1). Lineage (NCBI taxonomy): Eukaryota > Viridiplantae > Streptophyta > Pinopsida > Pinales > Pinaceae > Picea > Picea engelmannii. The sequence continues at coordinate 63,310 of ML829430.1, read as the reverse complement.
GGAGAACCTCGAGGAAAATAAGGAAGGACAGGCTGGTGAAGCCCTGAAAACACGGGTCGTGTGGACCTAGGGTTTTGTATCTAGGGTTTTGAAACCTAGACTTCAGTCTAAGGTTGTCCAAGAGTCATGTAATGGATAAATAAAGATCTATAAGAGTCGAGATGGTTGGTATATGGTTAGTATTATTGTTGATTATTGTTTTTTTTGTTATTGGTGATAGCAATATTGAGTCTGTATTATGGATCTTCAACTGGGTGCGCAAGCAAGGGAGATAAAGAGAGAGAAAGAGAAAGAGATCTACAGCTAAGTGTGCATATAGAACTGTATGTTTTCATCTAATATATCAAGAAACACAGTTTTTTGGATGTAGCCCTAGGGAGAGGGTGAACCATGTAAATCTTGTTGTTCTTTCTGGTTGATTTTGTGTTATTTGCTATCTGTTATACTTTTATTGCATGGTTGTTTTCCTTATTAAATATAGAAGATATAAGTTAACTTTGTAAATCTAAGTATAAGACTGTTAAGGGATCTCTAGGTTATATTGCGTTGTTGTTCTAGATTCACTTTGAATTTCCTCTGGTTGTAGACACCTATGTCCTGCAACCCCTCTATTGCTACTTCGGGTGAGACTTCATCTGCTTCGTAGGTGTTTCCGAAAAGGCCAGTAGTTAGGGATTGTTGGTGTGTTTTTAGAGTTGAACCCTGGGTCTTACCATGTGCCAACAATCTACCAAGTTATGTAGACACCTTGAACGATACTCTCCTTCATTGTATTATTTATTATTGATTGATTCTGCTGAACCAAAATGTTATGAAGAAGCAATGCAAGTAGACACTAAAAATAAGTGGGAGCAAGGAATGAAAGAGGAAATGGATTCCCTGGTAAATAACTAGACTTTAGATTTGGTTCAGTTTCCTGCAAGAAAAATAGCATTGCAGAATAAATGGGTTTACAAATTGAAGGAAGAAGATGGAGGAAAAAAGTGGTACAAAGAAAGACTTGTTGTAAAGGGGTTTCCACAAAAGAAAGGTATAGATTTTGATGAAATTTTTTCTCCTGTTGTTAAAATGACTTCAATTAGGACTATTTTAATTCTTGTGGCAGTAGAATATTTGCATCTTGAACAGTTAGATGTAAAAATATATTTTCTCCATGGGGATTTGGAGGAAGAGATTTATATGCAGTAGCCACAGGGGTATGAGGTCAAAGGAAAGGATAATTTGGTATGCAAGTTGAAGAAGAACTTGTATGGCCTAAAGAAAGATCCAAGGCAGTGGTATTTGAAGTTTGAAATGTTTATGAAAGAACAAGTTTATAGTAGATGTCATTCTTATCAATGTGTCTATTTTAAAAGGCTAGAAAATGGAAGCTATATTATCCTTATATTGTATGTAGATGGCATGCTTGTTGCAGGGTCTAATATGCAGGATATAAATGTTCTCAAGAAGAAATTATCTAATTCATTTGCGATGAAGGATTTGGGTGTTGTAAAGAAAATCCTTGGTATGAGAATAACAAGAGACAGGAAAAATTGCAAATTGACATTGTCTCAGGGTGAGTACATAGAGAAGGTGTTGGAGAGGTTTAGACTACAGAATGCAAAACCATTTAGTACACCTTTGGCCATCCATTTAAAATTAATTAATTAAATGTGTCCCACGACACAAGAGGATATATAATACATGTCCAGGGTCCCTTATTCATCAACAATTGGCAGCTTGATGTATGTGATGGTTTGCACAAGACTAGATATTTCACATACAGTGGGAGTTGTGAGAAAGTATATGAACAAGCCAGGTAAAGAACATTGGGAAGAAGTAAAGTGGATTCTCAGGTATTTTAAGGGTACTACCACTCATGCATTATTTTTTGGAGGTTCAGACACTATTCTACAAGAATATGTTGATTTAGATATGGCAGGTGATAAAGATAGCAGGAGGAGAACCACGGGGTATGTTTTTACTATAGGTGGAAATGTAGTAAGTTGAATTTCGAAACTACAAAAGGTTGTTTCACTTTCAACAACAGAGGAAAAGTATGTTGTTGCTATAGAGGCTAGTAAAGAGATGATTTGGTTACAAAGGTTTATGGAGGAATTGAGAAAGAAGCATAAGAATAGCAGGTTGTACTGTGACAGTGAGAGTTCCATTCATATTGCAAAGAAATCATCCTTCCATTTGAAGACTAAGAATATATAGCTCAGGTACCATTTCATATGATCCATCTTGGAAGATGGACATTTGAAGTTAGAATATATAGCTCAGGTACCATTTCATATGATCCATCTTGGAAGATGGACATTTGAAGTTGGAAAAGATACACACTAGCCAGAATCCTGCAGACATGTTAACTAAGGGAGTAACCAGGGAGAAACTAAGTTCTTGCTCAGTTTTAGTTGGTATTCAAGCATGAATATGAAGATGAGAAATTTTCCACATCCAAGAAGGATCATAATCCAGCGGATACAATAGTGTTGCAGTTGTTGAGATCAATCTCCAAGTGGGAGATTGTTGGTTGTGGAGCCTGATTATCTTCATGATTCAGAGGTCTTTGTTTGCAGTCATGTTTATACCCCATGAAGACTTTACACCCTGGAAGAATGTACACTCCTCCACGTGGGGGAGTGCAGGGGGGGAGTTACCCCCCCTGCAGGGTCTGAGGTCAAGCGGGCCTCGGGCAGGGGTTCGAGGGTGAAGTCCTCGAAGGAAAAATTGCCTTATAAATGTATATTGTAATTTCATAGTAAATATAGATTATTCATTATAATTTCAAGGATCTGACAGTAGAAGTTATGTTAGGGTTTTTTTCCCTAGAAGGAAACCCTCTTTTATGAGGGAAATGCATTGTGGTTATGTATCATTGTGAATATTGTATTCTGAGAGAGGAGATTGTGAGAGAAAGAAGAAGAAGTTATAGTGGGTGTGTTGTAGGTTGTATGCATTCATTTGTTGGATAATAATAAAGGAAGGACCTGGAAATTTCTATGGTGGACGTAGTCCACACTGGGTGAACCACGTATATATGTGTCTCTATTGTATTGTGTATCTTTTGTGTTTTATTTCCACATTTGTTTTATTTTATTGTTTTGCGATCCTATTTTCTAACAATCATTCCATACACCATGTACCATAGGATATATCAAGTAAGTGTTATCAATGGTGTACCTCAACCAAGTACCAACATCACCAAGAGATGTATCTCATACATGTGTTTTCATATGCAAGTGTAATCCTCAACAATGTATCAGTATCAATGACAACCATACACCATGTGTTAATGCTTCAAGAGTATACCAAGAATAAGCCTCAATCATATAACATCATCACCATGTAACCAAACCAGATACCAAGATACCAATACAACCAAGATGTACTACTACTCAATGTACCATACCAATATCACCAAGATGTACCATGTATCAACAAGATATGCCTCTCAAGCATGTTCCATACCATCACCAAGCATAATATATAATCACATAAGCATATATGTGACATGTAGTTGACCTGATGTACTATAACACTAACATGTAACTCTTCCACATCCTTCAGTAGCTCAGTACCAACATTTCCCTCAAATTTTCCTTAGCCTCATGGGACTAAGACTCCTTGTTACGTGGGGCCTCATGTGATGTCACTTAGGAAACCTACGGAGGTGCCTTGTTTGACACCCTCAAGCTAACCCATGAGGTCCTGCCAAATTAAGGTTACATAGAAACCCTAGCACTCTGCAACTCTGAAACTTTTTCTCTTGCCTCGCACTTTCTTTGTTGCCTCAAACTTGTCGTCAAATTCACCAATAGACCAAAATACTAGACCATAAAATTCTCACAAGATATATATTCATTGTAAGTGTGTGTGTCAAATGAATGTCTCATGATGTGTATTTATAATTTTTCTAGGTAACATATTTCCTTATTCTTAGGGCTTCTTGACCATTCTTCGAGGCTTCCAACATTGCAAGGAAATATGTCCCTAACCGTGAGGAACCACGTTGTCTACCACCTATCACCGGAAACGGCATGACAAGGACTATCCATGTATGAGTGTCTTTCCTGCATTTCCATTTTCCATATTCCTCAACCAACTTTAGGTACCATAACCACACCTTTGGGGGATTCATGTAGACTTCACCAAATGCACCCATCACATTTGTTGGCATCAACCACTCCATCAATGACAACTAAATCACCATAAATATCAACCATATCTCTAGGGATTCTAGGATTCTCCAAGGGTTGAAATCAATCTCTAAGGGTTGACATCAATGACAACCAACTGTCCAACAATCTCCCCCTTTTTTATTGATGGAAACACCAACATTTATGGTAACATTCATGCTCTAACATTCATGCCCCCCTTGTGACCATTTCTCCTCATCAATGTTTCTCACTCTCCCCCTTTGATATTAATGGAAAAGGGTCTCTCTTCATGGGGATGGTCCCCCTGTCTTCATGCATCTGTTCTCTCTCTCTCTCTCTCTCTCTCTGTTTCCATGTATTTTTTCTTTCTCTTTACATGTTTCTCTCCTCATACTATTATTCTCTTGTGACTTTCCATGAAAGTATACCTTCCTTGAACAATCCTTCTCTGAATTCATGCGCTTGACTCTTCTTATCTTTCTCTTTCTATCCCTTTGACATCATGGGAAAAAAAATAACTCCCCCTGTCGATATGTCTCCCCCTATCTATATGCTACTGATCTTCCTTTTTTAATCTCTTGATTATTTATCTTCCCTTGATTTCTTTAGAAGATGTCATATAGATCAATGTAGGGAAACTTGTAAGTGTTTTCTTTCATCTCTTCCAGTGCTTGCTAATTTTCCATTGGTGCTTCCTCTTGTAACTCTCTAACATATATAAAAATAATCCATTACTTGATTTCATAATTCACTTGTCATATTCACTTGACCATATTGTTCAATGATTTTCTTCTGATGATTCAGCTTCTGCTGACTATTTCTTTTTCCATGTTATGTTGTGCCTTTTACTGCTTTCCTTTCTATGACCAATTGATTCCACTTATTCCAATTGTATATGCACGGATATGTATCTTATATTAATCATGTTATATGTACCTGCTAAGAATCCATATATGTTCATATGTCACAAATTGTCCATAACTTTGCTACTCAATTGTCCACAATGTTGACCCATCTATCATTGTACTATCATGAAGGCTTCACAAGTGCAACTAATCATTGTATATTATTTTTTCTTCAAACTGAATCAAATGTGTCCATTGGTCTTCTCTATCTTCAAATCAACCTCTACATGTATAGAAAAACTTGTACTGAAGATATCCCTGCCTAAACTTATGCATGTGTAATTGCCAATTGATACATGTGTGGGAAAACTACTTCTCAACTAATCAATATTTCATTATTTACTTATGCTATCTGAATTCTCTGAATCTGTCTCTACAAATACTTCAATATTCTCCAAGGATAGTTCTCTGATATGTAGCAACTACTGCACTGACTCTCCTTGTTCAAAATTCATATTTACTGGGAGTATCCAATCCAGGTGGCTCAAAAAAATACTCGCCTTGATGTAGAGTAATATTCCTCTTCGTCTCTGGACTCATCATATTTTCGAACTCTAACTTCTTCATTTCTTCCTGTGGATTGATATTGCACTACAATTCTTGAAAGTACAATCTCTTAGGCATGTTCTTTATTCACTTGTTCTTATTTTCTTTCCCGCATTACTGCAAATCTTGTGATCTCTAGGACATGATCTGTATTCACCTATTCTTCTTGTTTTTCATTTCTTCTCCAAACCTTCATGTATCTCACATCTTCCTTTTTCCCTATACATTTTTCTTTGTCTTGTACTATTTCCAATCCTGAGAGTCTAACTTCTTGATTCATCTAATCTTCCTTTACATGTTCTTGTTTTCTTTTCCAAATTTTCTTATATCTGATATCAGTGTTCTTTTTCATAGAAGTATCCATCGTGCTTCTACAATAATGAGTTGTGTGACCATAATTATGTCATTTGTAACATAAAATGTTATGTGGGGCCACATAATCATTTATTTCTTGAACATTTATTCCATAAGCCTTGCAATCTACAACTTTATGTCTGAAATTAGTACAATAAAAACAATGACCATAAAAGAAATTTACATACCTGGGAGTGAATGATCTTCTTTATGGTGTAGTCCTTATGAATTCCTTCCTTGGTTGATCATGATCATGATTGAAGCTTCTTTGTGTCTTGAATGTGGAGGGCCTTCCTCAAGATGTATCTCTATCATTTTTCTTTGATTATGGCTAACCATAATTCCTTCCTTTGATTACTTATGCATGACTCTTACTCTTTTCCTCATTCTTCTTTTCTGGAAACTTGGAGTGCTTCTCTTCAACATTTTCTATGGACGATGTGGATGTATTTGTCTCTTCAATGTTCTTGTTGAGCTTGACGATTTTGGCTCTCAATGTGACAACTTATTCTTCAAGCTTCTCAACCTATCCTTATTTAGTCATCATCTGACTCTTCATGACTTCTTTTTTTCACTTTTCTTCTTCAAGTTGGATATTCAGGGAGATGATTTCCATTTCAAGTCTTCTCTATTCTTGACCAAATTATTCTTCAAGATAATTTAGGTCCTTTGTTCTTTTCTTAATATGATCTGTCAAAATATTCTCTCTCTTCTCTGCTTCCTTTCTTTGATATTCCAAACAATGCTTTTCTTCCATTTCTTCCTTTCTTAGTGTTGTTATTTCGTCTTCCAAACATTGATTTTCTTCCATCTAACTTTTGTATGTTTATTCAATCCTTCTGGATTCTTCTAGCTGAGCTTTTAGATTCACAATGACTTTTTGGGATTCTTCGAAACTTTTTTGAGAATGATTCTTGACTAATTGTTCCTCAAGGTACATTTTTTTATTCCTTTATTTTGTCAATTCATCTAAGGCATTGATTACTTATGCTTCAAGTTCTACTATGCCTTCTTCACAATCTTCTTCTTATGAATATATCTGACATGATGAGAATATTTATTCTTGTTATGTACCTGCACTTTCTTTAATAGGATCTGAATCTATGATGGAAGATTCCTTGGAATAGATATTATGTAGCTTATCCCAAAGTTCTTTGGCTGACGAAAATTTTCCCACTTTCTCTCTTACAAGATCAGGTAATCCTTCCCAAATAAAATCCATTGTTATTTTTTTGTTTCTTTTTAAATCCTTCTCGGTTGCAATCGCTGAGGAGAATTTCTATTTGTCGAGATGGATTTCCAATTGTCTGAGGTAAATTCTTGATTTTTGGAGCGAATTACTTATTGTTGGGTGTTCAATTTCATAGTTGGGCATTCCATTTCATGCTTAGATGAATTTATACTCTTTCTAGGTCGATTTCCCTTACCTGGAAACCCAATACATTACTGGGTCAAATTTTATAACTCTTTGGGCATTTTTTTGTCACCCACCCAAGTTATACAGTCGTCTAATTGCTCCCAAGGAGGAAGCAACTACACATAGAGTCGACTGGATCAGTAAGTAGAGCGATTAGATAAGAAAATTGTATGTGGGTAATTGTTGAGGCCACATATAAGTTGTAAACAAACATGGGCATGCCCTCCTATCACCACTACTTAACTGCTCTTGAACTATTTGTGTAGCTTGAGCTCAACTTTGAATTGAAGTAGGCTCAACTCAGTAGTGACTTGTTCAATTTTCAGTGAATATATTATGTGTGTGTGTGTGTGTGTGGTTCAAAATATTAAATAATTGAAGCATCAACCTCACATAATGTAAGAAAATAAATGAAGGAATGGGGAATAGGTTAAGCTAAGCTCGCCATAATAAGAAATTGTTCAACAATTAATTCTCACTATTTTAGAGGAACTTCACCCCAAGTCATGTTCTACTGCTACTTATGAGGAATTTAGATGACTTTTGACATAGGTTGAAAGTTGGAAACTTGGTGGGCAAATTATTTCTGGAATCTGATACACGAGCATGTCTTGGTAATTTGTTTGATCAAATATTTATAGATATTCCATTAATTGTGTGCATATTTCAATTTTCTCATTGTTGTTTAATTAATGAGCAATAACAACCATCAATGAAGATGCCACCTTTGTTTTTTATTTGAATTGTAGATCACTATACAAACTAATTTCAACAACATAAATTGCAAAGACACTGGGTGTATTAGTAATTGGCTTGGAACTCAATGGGTGGCTACATTGTTGAAGTATTGACCCCAACACAATAAGAAAATAACACATCAAGAAGTTATTGGATTTCCAAGGGTTCAACTCAATATCTCATTTATTTTTTACCATTGTTATATGGTTGTACCGTGTGCAGGAAATTCTCAGCATAAAGTGTCAATAGAGACATTATAGCCAAGAGAAGAAAAGAGATTATTGTATAGAGTAGAGGATAGAGGCCTAGTACCCTCCAAACGACCAATATATTGTACATGGAAAAAGGAATGGGCCTGACAATATTGTTGGAGACCGAGCACTATGTACAAGCCTGAGAACAAAGATTAGAAGAAATTTTCACATAGGTTATGTGTTGGTGAAGTGAGTGGGCTATAATTCTCTCGATGACAGATCATATGGTCTCATAGTAGTTGCATCATTAACTGTGACACAGCTACCAGAACTTTGAAGAGGAGATTTAAAAGTTCAACAAGGGTAAAGCAAATAGATATAAGTTGGAATACTTAAGGGTCAACAATGTTGAGCTTTGAGAAGAGAAGGAACGCTTGAAAGAGAAGGTTAATATGTTTAGTAAGAGGATGGTAGAGATGGAAAAGAAAATTGAGACCTATACCAAATTGTGTTTCTATTTCTCAAGAAGAAGTTTGAATAACATTGGGACACCCTCACATCGATCATGACAAATTAGGACAAGCATAAAGCATAGCGTGTACACCTTGGTGAGAAGATCATCCATTTGGACAGTTGGAAAGAAGGTAGGCTCACTCAGATGTTGGCACACCTACAACGAGAGTTGGTAGAGAAGGAGGAGGCCTTGGAGAAGCTCCAAGAAACTATTCAAGAGAACCATAAATCAATCCCACCATCCATTTCCACTATCTCAACCAACACCATGACCGAGACCACTTAGATAAGTTCACCTTCCTTTGATTTCTATCTTGAGCATTTCGATGAATTTGAGAAGCATACCAGAGGCATTAGTTCCAAGATATTAAGGAAAATGGGCTATGATGGGCATGGGCTAGGCAAGAGGAGACAAGGCATATTATGCCCTACTGTAGTTGCATCGTGGGTCAAGAATGAAGGATATGTTTTAATGGAAGAATTGAAAAATCCCATGACCACGAGACCATTTTCGTGAAGGTGAAATATATACCAGAGTTGGCCTTCTCTTGAAGAGAAACAACAGCAATAAGTGAAGGTGGTATCCCACTTCCACCTTGACCTTCTTTCGGTGGATTGAAGAAGGGCAGTGATGAGATAAGCTCAAAAATTCATTCTACACCTAAATTCATAAAAAGCAACAAGAAGAAAAAGAATACCAAGAGGTCTACCTTGAATAAGACATTCCTTGTTTGTCACTACTGCAAGAAGAGAGGCCATACCATAGATATTTATTGGTAAGCAGAAGCATGCTCACATTTTGGAAAGAAAGGTCATTGTGAGGTAGCATGCTGGGAGAAGCAATTCATGTTCCACGAGCTTAATTTTCTTCATAATAAGAAGGACAAGAAGACTTCTCTTACACAAAAGCAAACTCAAAGGAACACAGAGAGGAGTATGTCGAGCAGTCCATACCATAGCGTCAAGAAATTTTTCCACCATTACAAGTTGATTGGACATTGGGAAGAAAAGTGTCGGTGGCTTCATTCAGAGCTTCACCCCAGAAATTATAAAACAAAGAGAAGAGTGTGGAGAGTGAATATTGCGGAAGATGAAGAGTGCCCTGCATCCCCAATCCAAGAGGTAGAAGTTTTCCAAGAAGAGGCAGCAATGCGGGAGGACATTGACACAACCAAGATAGACAACAAGTTGATACCAAGGGAATCCATAACTAGTTCTTGTGTTCAATATTGAATCCAAATAACCCCTTCTTGGACATGTGCTAGAGAGTGTTGCACAGAGGTCAATGATCTTGGGGGTGTTTGGAGAACTCTGGAAGTGCTTGTAAGCATGTGCAAGCACTGGAAGGTTGTTTCTTTGATGAGAAGCAATTGATCCTCGTAGAGGAATGTAGCCTCACTTACCTTGAGGAGTTGTTGTGTGATGGCATCATGTTGGGGTCACACTTAGCAAGAACATCAGTATTCAACTTGGATTCAATGGTAGCCAAGATGGACTGTCTCCAAGATAGAGAGGGAGATGGGAATGGATGTTGAGTCCAAATTTTGGATTTGGATATTTCTCAAAGCTAAGAAACAGTGAGAATATCTCTACATTGCGGGAACAAGTGAGCCAAAACCAAATCCATATCCATATTTGAGGACCATAGTCAGAGCCAAAGTTAGAGTTGTAGCTAAGAGACAACATCAAATCCATGTTCTGAAGAAACAAATAGAAATACATTGATCCAGATTGATTTCCTTGAGCTTTTGGAGACCAAAAATCCTCTCAATGGGGAGGTGTGATATGAAGTGGATCCAAACTAATGAATGGTTAAGACTCAATTCCAGCAAGACAAACCGGAAATCTATAAAGGGCATGTAAACTATGTAAAAAATAAGCAAATGTAAATTCAAATAAGACATTTTTTTGAGAATTTGATGAAATAAGAAAAATATAATAGAGAAGGTTGAGGAATGGAGAGTGAAGAGCCATGTCTGTTGGTATTCCCCCATCCCCCAACTCTCTCTGTTTCCTCATTCCCTCTCATTAGAAAAAGGTTATTTTTTCCATGAGAGGAAAACCAAAGAAATCCATGAAGGCGGTGTACCAAAGATTTCATAAATAAAAAAAGATTGGATCCATTCGAATCTGGTTTTCCCAATTGGGGTTTTGAGGGTAAATATTTGTGTTCATTGTCACTGATTGCTATGGTTTTTGTTGAAGAATTTGTTTATATGGATCTGTAGATCATATCTTATTCTATGTGGTTGATTATTGTCATTAAATTGTTGCTTGTAAATGAATTCTGATGGTGATGAAGAATCCTAACAGCTACAAAATGTCTATTGTCCATTTTCAATCGGAGTATAAGATCGATGACTGATAGAATTTTTCAGTTGCTATTAGTTTGGAGGTTCTAAATTATTTTGTCTATTTCTCTCACCTGAAGGATGCCCTCTCACTCCCCGGACTCCTCCAAACTGTTGTAACATACCCCAAATTTTGCTTCTTATAGAAATGAAATTTTAAGTCTTCTTTAAATTGCTAGTTTCTCTATATGTCTAGACGAAAAAAATTGAAATAGAATTTAAATTTTATCTATAATTGTGTGTTTTAATTTAGATTTAATTTAAATATTTAGGATTAATCGGTTGAAATAATATTATTAACTTCTTCTTTTTTTAAATTAATATTAAATTAATGTTATATCTAGTTATTATATTATTTATAATAATAAAATGCACCTTTACTGCAAATCGCACCCCAATTTTCAGATCGATAGCTCATAGTTGATCGTGCCCCCCCACCCCCGCGTATGTATGATGTTTAACACAAGGGATGGGGACCGTGAAACTCAACTAGAGTTAAATTTCTTTTGACGTATCACGTGTTCATGGATTGCATCCCCCCTCGGCTTGTAGTTAACTTAACCATATCCTACCCCCCACAATCGACATGGGACTAATGTGTGTCCTACATGACGTCAACCAGTGGAAAAGGTGATATTTAATTTTATTTATTTTAAATTATTTTTTGATAATTAAACCCCGACACGTATTCTTTTTTTATTTTAAAAGGGGAAAAGGTAAATTGTTTGGTTTATTTGATATTTTCAAATAATCTCGATTGCATGGTAAATTATTCCAATGTCATCCTCTATCGTCACTCCAGCCTGAGACTTGTCCCAATTGACCTTCTCCATGGGTAATTCAAAACTTATTTACTCTTCTAGTTTTCTTATCTAGAATGGAATCCTCTCGGGAAACTAAAGTCATGGAAAACATAAATACTGTAGAGGAAGATATGGTCGACAAAGACAAGGATATTTTTCATATTTTCTTGTTGTTCAACTCTTTTGAGTTACACTAGCAGGCAAACCATAGCTTCAGGGATCTGGTTGATCACTATCACACCTGGGAATTCGATTTAGCGAAGTTTTTGGTGCCTCAAGTCTACAATTTTCATGCATTTGTGGCCTAGTGTACCTGAAACTACATCTCTTCCAAGAGAATTATCACTTCCAAGGATGGGTCTATGCTCGTTGAATTAATCCCTGAAGCCATTACTGAAATGTTGTGGCCTTTAAACCCCGATAATGAAATATTAATTGAATTTGTAATGGACAAATGTTTTAGAGAGTTAAGACATCAAGAGAGAGTTTCTCTTTTACAAACATGCCTTTGCAAAAGTCTTGACACCCCTTGTAACACCCTGTTTCCCCCAGTTTGTAAAAATAACTGGACTGGCCAGAACTGTGGCAAACTCATGAATGTGAATATGTGATGTGAATGGACCTTGTGGAAAAGGTAAATGAATGTGAATAACATTATGAATTTATATTGCAGGACTGTTGAGAGGGGATGTGCTGGAAAAGAGACCATGATGGCGGTGGAAGGCACCTGGAAAGGTGGCGTTAACTTCCACCGAGAATTAATACCGTATTTGGACTCCACTGGCCCGGAGAACCAAAAGCGGCTCGTTGGCCCCGAATTAAATATCTCACAGGCTGGCAGGTAGATGGCTCCTCAGGGATTAATGAGGGATGGGGAGGTGAACCACCCATCCGTAGAGCCATCATGACTGACCAGTGCGATGGAAATCGTGCCACACACAACCTCACAAGAGGATAAGGGGTGGGGTAGAAGCGATTGGGGGGAAAACGCAAGGGGGGGAGGAGAACTATGGCGATATGCAGAGTGAGTGATAGCAGAGAGGAAGGAGAGTAACCTTCGCTCCTGGTCACTGGAAAATAGAGACGCAGTCTCACAACATCGTGGTCTTAGCTCAGGGGTGGCTAGTGGTAAATCCGCTGGGATTCGTTGAGCCTACGGTTGGTTGGAAATGAGTACCCCTCTCAGCAGTTGCATAACCCCTGGTGTTACTTTCTTATAAGTGTTTTGCCTTTGGCATCTTGAAATATATGTATTCTGACATTTATGATCATAAGCTGTGAAACCGTGAATGATTTCATTATAAGGATGTCTGTATGGTGTCTTGATCAGTACTGATAGTTGTATGTTTAGATGGAAAGACTACGTATGGATTATGTTCTCTTAAATCGCTTTTTATATGATTACCGAACTAATTCAGAATGCATGTCTGATTCATGGGAGAAAGGTGCCCTTATATGCCTCAGATAGGTCCCTGGGTAAGAACCTCCCCATAAAGATACCCTCCTTAAAAATCCCATCAAGAACCGGGAAAGCGAATGTGAAGGCATAAGGCCTTAGTAACCCTGCACGAGGAGGAACAATCCTCTTGAAAACCCGAGATGGTAGCATAAGGATGAAGTATTGAATCAATGGATGAGATTCCTTCGGGAGATCTGTGGTCACTCACGACCGTCAGATCGGAAGAAGAAGATGGGGTGTTAAGTGCCTTAACCCTGATAGGTATTAATCGACGGACGAGATTCCATCGAGAAACCTATGGTCATGCATGACCGTTAGATTGGTAGGAGTGAGTAGGGTGTTAAATGCCTTACCCCTTTGTTTTTTGTGTCTTCATGGATAGCGAAGAATTCAGGACCGTAGATCTCCAAGGTCCATGGGAGTATCTGGACCGTTGATTTTTCCATGTCCAGGGAGTTGTGGAAGAATGCATGGGTAGGAACCAATCTGAGTCGTCAGATCTCGTCTGGAAAATCTCGATAGCCATTGGATCTGTCAGGATTTACCCGAGGGTTAAAGACCCCGATGTATAGGGATGAAAACCCCAGAATAGATCTGAGCCATCTGAATAATGGAGGCCACGTGTCGTAAGATTACCCATTTCGGGAAATCGGGAATCGTGGAATTGGGAATCCTGATGACGAGAGTTCAGGATTTTCCATGGTGAAAACCCTGGAATAGATCTGAGCCGTCTGAATGACAGAGGCCACGTGTCATAAGATTACCCATTTCGGGAAATCGGGAATCCTGATGACGAGAGTTTGGGATTTTCCATGGTGAAAACCCCAGAATAGATCTGAGTCGTCCGAATGACGGAGGCCACGTGTCGTAAGATTACCCATTTCAAGAAATCAGGAATCGCGGAATCGAGAATCCTGATGACGAGAGTTCAGGATTTTCCATGGTGAAAACCCCGGAATAGATCTGAGTCGTCTGAATGACGGAGGCCACGTGTCGTAAGATTACCCATTTCGGGAAATCGGGAATCCTGATGATGAGAGTTCAGGATTTTCCATGGTGGAAACCCCGGAATAGATCTGAGCCATCTAAATGATGGAGGCCATGTGTCGTAAGATTACCCATTTTCGGGAAATCGGGAATCGCGGGATCAGGAGTCCTAGTGACGAGAGATCGGGACTTTCCATGGTGGAAATCCTGGGACAGATCTGGACCGTCTGATTTACGGAGGTCACGTGTCGAGAGATTAACTGCATCAGGAAACCAGGAATCGAGAATTTGGGAGTCCCGTGATCAAGAGTTTGGACTCTCGTGATGATAAACCCGATGAACGAATGAGATTCTTTCGGAGGATCTCAGGGTCTGTGACAACCGTTAGATGTGAGGAAGAGATGTTGGCTTTAAGCCCGGGCGTGAATGCGCATTAAGGTAAGTAACGAGCAAATCTGGACAGCTAAAGTCCACCGGCCCAGATCTACGGCTGAGGTTTCATTCCGGAGCCCCCTTGTTGTTCTGCCTTTAGCGGTGGGGGGGGGGTCCGGAATCAGATGTGCAACTCTCAAACGGTTGAGATTAATTCACCTTGATCAATGGTGCTTAGGTGAATTCTGAACCCCCCTTTCCATTCTACCTTTAATGGGGGGGGTCCGGAATAATATAGCGGGTGAAATGGGGCCCCCCTCGTGTCCTTTTGACTACTGTGTCGCATTCCCCCTCTGCCACCTGTACTCCACTTAATCGTGCGACGGGGCCTATTCTCATTGGCTATTCTCTAGCCATGTTGGGATTCATCCCTATTGGTCGGATGCTAGCCCTGTCAGGGTTCGACAGTTGCAGAGTCGAACGATTCGACACCCCCGTAGCGTCGAGGCGCGACATAAAAAGAGGCACCACGATTATTTGAACTATGACCATGACCCGCAACCACATGGGAATGGGGAGAGAGAAAGGGCTAGCTTGTGCTAGGCCTCCGTAGATAATTCGGGGGATCTAATTCAGCAGAAATCAATGAAAAATTTGATTGAGGTAGTGGGTATGTGACACCCCTGCAAATAATGGTGTTCTTGAGTCAAACTTATTTCCTGAAATTCAAAGAAAATGTATTTGCATGATTTTTGTAATATTGGGAAAAGACAATGACCTAGTAGTTGATGAGTTTGTGTTAAGAATCATGGTAGAAATTTTCCCAATTATGACCAAACCCATCCAAATTCAATTTTTCCCAACTCTTAGCAGATCAAATCCATTACCATCTCTCAGAATTTGAATCTCTTAGAAGCTTTAGGTACCAATCTTACCTTGTTTACCTCTTCTTTTTTTCTCAATCATATCATTTTACACATTGTAGATTAAAGGTTGAAGATCAGATTGGTAACCCAACTTCAGTCATCCATTGGACCTCACTGGTTAGGAGGAAACCTCTAAATGTAGGATTTTCAAAGTATGTTGAACAATTTATGTCTAAATATTATCTGATCATACACAATGAAGTTCCCCCCATAATCTTTCTTGAATGAAAAAAAATATTACAGTTAAGCCACGATAAGAGAGTGAGAGATTGGTATATCTTTGAAAATCACACTGAAATCAGAATTTATGGTTGTGAACTTCATCCTTTCCTATTTCTTGTTTTCTTGACTCCTTTAATTTTTCCACTTGAATACATTAGGTAGAGATTGAATTCAGATGATGTTCATTTTGTGTCAAGAAAATATAAGGCAAGCTTTAAATTAAAGAAGGAGGTAGTTCCTTTCATTGTCAATACCAGATCAGCATTGCAGGTGACAGTAAAGCCTCTTTTAGCTTTGGGATTTCTATAGGGAGAGCCATGGAATTGTGATCCCCACTCTATGATTTCCTCAAAAATACTCTCACATGGACAAACTCCATATTAGCATCAGCAGAAACCATAGGTAGAGTTTTTGGCCAATCAGGATAGTTGGGAGGAGGTAAAGAATATTTTGCAAATTCACAGCAAAGCTCTAGAGAAACCTTTGAGTTCTCCAGTTACACAAAATCCTCAACAATTTGAGAAGACATATAAAAGGAAAACTATAGAATCGTCTCCAAAGGATTCAAGAACATGCGAATAAGGATCAACCAAAAGACATAAATTGGAAGGACTTGAAGAAGAAGAGGATACAAAGTTACTAGAAGAAATAATGCCAAGAAAAAGGGCCATGATGTGAATATAGAGGTAACATCATCAAATATTCATGGAAGTATGGAAGGTCAGGAATTAGAGCCTATCAAACTTCACTTACTACCTTCACCCTAGGACGAATTCACAGCAAATCTCTAGAGCTAGCATACCCCATTTCCATCATCTTAGGGCTAGCATTAGTAGAAACCAAAGATAGAGTTGTTGGCCAATCAGGATAGCTAGGAGGAGGTAAATAATATTTTTCAAATTCACAGCAAATATATAGAGCAACCTTTGAATTCTCCAGTTACACAAACTCCTCAAAAATTTGAGAAGACATGTAAAAGGAAAACTACATAATAAACTCCAAAGGATTCAGGAACAGGTGAAGAAGGATCAACCAAAAGACATAAATTGGAAGCACTTGAAGAAGAAGTCGATCTAGAGTTACCAGAAGAAATAATACCAAGAAAAAAGGGCCTTGATGTGATTGTAGAGGTAACATTATCAGAGAATCTTGAGAGTGTAGGCAGTCAAAGTGAAACAGAATCAGTGATTACTAATCAAGCAAAGAAAATATATCAGACTCATCATTTCATGGAAATCAGAAAGACATGTGCTAAGATTAAAAAGACTATAATTCCTAAATTTTATGACCATGATGCATATCAAACTATAATGATATCAGTTGTGGACTATGAGAAAGGAAGATTAAATATAGCAGTTATGGAACCAAAGGAGCAGAAGAAGGTGACAAACATCTTGATTGATCTTAATGCAATCCATACATTGGATAAATTTGACTTGCATAGACAAACTACAGAAATGATAAACAAGGATGCTATGATATCCAATCTGGGAATCAAGAAACTTCAAGTCATAAATGAGAAGCTCAGGAACCAACTAAAAAATGAAAAGTTAGCCACTAGAACCAAACAAATAAGAGTAGAAGAGCCGAGAAAATGGGTAATGGACCTAGGAACAAACCCAAGAGATGAAGCATCTATACAAGAATTAATAAAAACCAAGGATACAGAGATCTAGGCATTGAAAAAAAGGCTTAACATCCCAGGAATAAATCATGTACAGAATCCAAAAATACAGGTAGTTCAAGCAGAAAAAGAACAAATTTTGAAGAAAATGATTCAGATGGAAGAGAAAATTGATTTATATGCCAAACAAATTGAAACTCTGAAGGGAGGATCTCATTTGTTACAGTCAGCAGAATCATCTGATACAACAACATGATTTTCAAAGCCATTGGTAGATTTAAATAAAAAAGGGATTTGTTGGCAGACGGGTAGACCCAGGGTTCAACGCTACAACAGCGCACCAACAAAACCCTAACTACCGGCCCTTTCGAAAACACCTGCGAAGCAGATGAAGTCTCACCCGAGGTAGAGGCAGGGGTGGTTGCAAGAATCAGGTGTCTGCAACCTTAGCTGGGACACAGATCTGTGATTATAATACTTAATAGACCACTTAGCACCGTTAGTTCATCATTATTTACCCAATATCTACTCCACAGAGAAAACAGAGCATTGCAGCATTCACCCTGATCTAATGTATTTAAGTACTTAGCATAAATAAATGGATCAGATCTAGTAGATTCAAGCACTAAGCACATTCACCTATATCATATCTAACATCCAGATTCATCATAAGCACAAAGCATAAATAGATCTATCTATCTATCTATCTATATCAAGCACTTAGAAAATAATACATAAATACATCAGAACATCGCACAGAGCAGAATAACACAGTATTTATGTGGTTCACCCCCACCCTAGGGCTATGTCCACCAACTCTTCTTCTTTATTAGCTTAAATCGGTCATCTACATGCACAGAGCCACAAAAACTGCACTCTGCATAGGACAGGAGATCTGCACACACCTCGCCAGATCCTCCTTCCCCGATCTAGGTCTAGCACAAAGCCTTTCACAGTCTATTACAACCACTTTCACTTAGCTCTACAAGTTCTCACAGTATGCACAGAGCATATACAAACCATACTTGCACTTTTTCACTTAGCTTATTGACCTTTTTACTTATGTCACCTAGATACTTATTTATACTTTACAAAATAGGCCTAAACATGGGTAAACCCATGGGCCGACATCCCATACCCATTACATATTCCCAAATCCCAAGAAGGACCCAAAAAGGGATCGAGATCCCGCAATCTCTTCTTCATCTTGCACTCCATCTTCGACAGGCTGTCGAAGTCCCAAAATAGGTCAACATGACCAAGAATCTCCCAAAACTTAGTCAAGGGACAACAGACCCCAAACACTCACCTATGACTCATCCTGAATCACTCTGGTCTGACTAGTTCTTCTTCAAACGCCTCGAGCTTCTTCGACTTATTGTTGTGATACGGCCTCCTGTTCAGCAAACTCTTGGATGACTACATCGTTGATAGGTCCCTCCAGACGATGTTCAACTATAGTGACAAATTTCTCTAGCTCTGCTCCTTGGCCTTCTACCTTTGTAAACACTTGATAGGCCTTGTCTTGTATGGGTTGGAGCCTCTGAGTTACTTCCATAATTCTGCTCTAGATAGTATGGATTTTTTGTTTGGCAGTCCGCTTCTCTTGGGAGCGCTTCATTCTTTCCACAACTAACAGGGACTTCAGCTACGCCTGTATCTTTTCATCTTGATACTTCGCGTCTTGGAGTTGTGACTCCAGTGCCTTCAATTCTGGGTTCTCTGCGAGTTTTTCATAGGTTCGGGCACTGGGATCGGTAAGTTGTTTGCATTCCAGAGTAAGATCCTTTAGCCTTTCAACTGTTCTCTGGACGGTTGCTTCTCTTTGGTCTCTTACATCTTGTGGGGTCTCAGGTATAGTGCGTAGCTCCAAATTTGTTATGCATTATTGTGGTTGTTGGATGGCTTCTGCGAGCTAGTTCACCTGTTGTGTAACTCGGTCTTCTGCCTTGATTTCAAAGACTGTCACAGAGCAAAGTGATCTATTGACCACTTCTTTTACTTTGAGTTTCTCTGCGAACAACTATTCCTTTTCTTATCATAGTTGTGCTTTTTCTTCATCAAACTTTGCTTGGAGAGCAAGATTTTCCTGTTCTGCAGCACTGTGTTTCTCTATGAGTATTCCTTGTACTTGTGTCAAAGCCTGGGTGGCTTGTTCTATTTCTTCCTGTGCTCGTTGAAGGCGATATTTGACTGTATCAGCTATGTGGTGGAGTTGAGCTGGCTCATCTCCCAATTCGGGCTCTCCCAGCGCAATGGAGACTGCGCAACTGAACTGTAGGGCCTGTTGTACCCCTCGGAGTTTAGTCTCAATTTGATCATACATCTCATCTTGATTTGCTTCTTGTTTCTCTGTTATTTCCAGCGAAGCATCTTGCAGGGATGCTATGAGGAAGTCGAAGTCATCAGAGGTGAGGACGGTCTGCATCTTGGTCATAGTGGCCTTCGATTTCTTCTGGGAGGAAGGTTTCGAAGGTGAACCTTTCCTCTTTTTCAGGGGATCAACCTCGTCTCCTTGCTTCTATTCAACTTCTTTGTCATTCAACTCTTCGCCATCACCTCCTTTCTCTGGTGATATGGAAGCAGTCTTCATGGATGCGTTGTCTATCTCTTGGACCTCTTCGGTCTGCTTTGTTCTACTAGGTCTGTGTGTATCCTATGCAGTTTCTAGGCTATCAATGTTAGATATCTCCATAGGGTCTGTTGGAATAAGGAGGTCCACTGACCAGTCCTTTGTGATCTCCTCCAATTCCTCCTCCGTCAGCTTATAGTAGGATTGAAGTTATTTCTTGTGTTTGTCGGCACGTGTTGTGATGTAAATAAATTGTCGATCTACGCTGAACTTCATCAAAGGCCTGAACCGGTGTAGAGTGTTCAGAGTCATGCAAGGCTCAGACTAGATGGATATATTCAGTTGATTGTAGTAGGTATGAAAAGCATCATTCGAATACCAATGTTTATTCATGTCGCTTGAGTACCACAGTGTACTAAACTTCACAACCAGCGGTTCAAAAGGCTCAATGTCTAGGAAGGTCATACCTTTCAGCATCTCCCAGGAAATAAAATCTATAAGGATCGAGAGCTAGCTGAAATGAAATTCATATCCTTGATCCTATGCTTCTCTGTAGTCAAGTTCCAAATGGTTCACCAGGTACTTTTCCCAGTTCATCTTAAGGCCTTCTGCGCACTTCCATAGGACGTCGACTACAAAACTGGTGACTTGGGTAGGTCGGTTCTTTCTTACTAACTTCCCTGCAATAAACTGACAGGTGAGGCATACTACACCACTCTGGATAGAAGCTACCTTGTAGCCTCGTGTTCCCTTCTCGACATCGCCATAAGTGTCCTTGATCTTTTGTGCTAGAGCGCGATCCATGGATTTTTCGGGGTAAAACTCCTATGGATCAAGTCCTTGCATACTCAAGCCCGTGATCTAATTGATCAGCGTCGGATCAACCATTATACGATGGTTTAGCCACAAATAATTGTGATGGTAACAAGACAACAACAACTTGACACATGCGTTCACCTCCTGGTGTCTTCCGAAGTGGGAAATCTTCATAACGTTCAGCAGGGTGGACTACACAAGGTTCATATTCCATGACTGGGGGATATCTTCGAATTCTTCCCCTTAGTTCTGGTCAGGTACTTATGTGGGGCGAGCATGTTATATAATTTGCGATCTCCAAGTAAACTTCAATGCTGCAATCTTATATTTGTATGCTCAAACTGCGTGTATCCCCTTTAGGAGGTACGTCATAACCAAGGTGTAGTAGAAATCTATGGGCACGTTGTCTTGATTTACTGCGTCGCTCAGGGGTAAAATATAGGTGGGTAATATACTCGAGATCAATTTGGAATTCACTATATCATCCATGTGCTTGGTCCTCCTTTCATCTGATGGTCAAGATGGTCTGACTCTGTGAGTAGTGGATGAAGAGGTTGGCAGTCCTCTCGTTAACGATGCTTGTACACCTGTAGAAATCGACATGACTCTTTCAATCATGAGGTCAACTAGAAATTTTTCAACAACTTTATCGACAGCACTCAACTCGTCTGACATACACACTCGGGGTTGGAAATCTTCAGGTTCAGAAGGTAACTTAGACACAGTAATAGGATAGAGGGAAATAGTGCAATGACCACTGTGTAAAATCAGCAAGTCTGGAAGCTCAAATTCAGATTGGCAAAAGTGTTCTCGGTGCATGGCACGACGGGATAAATAGGTAACTCGGCAACGGGTCGCTTGCAATGGGTATGAAGCCTTCATTAACTTTGTTTTTTCCGTTATGGCATGGTCCCAATAGTCAAATGGCGAGTTGTTTGTCCATAAATGTCTTTCTACCCATTCGGAGCATTGGTCTAATGGTTATAATGTCCCCAACAGCTATATTGCTTCGCCATGGCGAAGTGCCATGTGTCGTTGTTCTGATATCCCAATGAAGCTCCAATTTTGCAAATTTTCCTTCTATGAGGTTCCTTATGGAACCTTCTGCAACTTTTTTATCTTAGCTCTCTTCTTACTTATCTTTCTAGCCTTCTTCCCAGTGAGCTTCATCTCAGCATGCATTTTTCCATTCTGATTCGTATCTTCTTTTGGCATAGTTACTTCGAGTTGTTGAGATTCTTTCCTAAGATTCGAGGGTAATCCTTCTTCTTTATCTGGAATAGGTACGTCAATATTCTGTGGGCCTTCTAGTGTTCTTGCAACTTTGACATTCGGGTCTCTAGTGTGAAATAGCTTCGATCTATTCTTTTGTTCTTCAATCAAGTGTGTGATCCTTCTAGTCATGAATTCTTTTAACTCTTGCTTCTTCTGCTCTAAAACTTCTTCTTCTTATTACCTTCTGGCATGATCTCTTTCAATCCAAGGTTTTCCTAGTAGCATGGTAAATGGGGCACTGTTCTCAATAAAATTAATAATCTAAAAATCTACCTCTATCAAAGTTCCATTGGCATTCATAGGCATCCGGGTGAGCTTTCCACGTAGGTCTATCATCTTTCCTTTGAATATTCTTATTCCTCCTAATGAAGGAATCATACCATGCCTCCCTATAGCTTCCCAATTTCTCTTTGTCATGATATTCACCCGTGTTTCCTCATCTAGAACACAGTCAATGTCGAAGTCTCCTATTCTTGCTTCAAGGCATTCTTTTTCTTTGAATATCTCTGATAATCTGACATGTCGATGGTCATTCAGGATTTCTTTTATCTGTAGAAATACTTTCTCTGATTCTTTCTGGGATTCTTTCATAATATTAGTTTATGGATCTTCCTTAGGGTTTTCTTGTCTCGTGTTCATTTCTTCAAGCTTAGCAATCATTCTAGGGCAATACAATACTTCATGGTTCATAGATTTACAACAAATACAACTAGGTCTTCTCCCAGGGTATTCCTTAGCAAGATGTCCTGGTTTTCTGCAACTGTAATAGAGGGTTAATCCTCTATTTCTTTTAAATGATCCCCAGCCTTTCCTGCATTGTGCGCTAGGATCATGGTAGCTAACCTACAAACATTTATTTTTAGGGTCCTGGATACACTTATTAGTCCAAACATTCTTTCTATGCATAGGTATAACATATTTTTCACTATTCTTATCATATTTACTCATATCAAATCTTCTTTCATCTATTAATACCTTGGTTTTCAAGTTAGGATAGAATCTATCAAACATACCTAGATCCATACTGTCAAAAAAAAAAATTCCACTTATCTTGCTTCTACAGAGCATAAAGCTTTTAGATCTAGAAATTTTCAATATCCTTACCTTTATCATAGCACAGAGCTTTCAGATCTTTCCTCTTTTAATAAAAAATTATCACTTTTGCCTTTCTCAGAGAACAAAGATTTCAGATCTTACCTCTATTCTTCAGATCAGACTTATTTTCAAACTAAGTAGAGTATTGCGCACAAGAGCAACAGATCTATGCACAGATCTTTCACAATGTCAGGTCAGATCTTTGCACAGAGCTTCTTCTTCCTCAGTTCCCAACAATCACAGTTTCAGGTCCCAGCAACGGAACCATTTGTTGTCACAGGGGCAGACCCAGGGTTCAACGCTTCAACAGCGCACCAACAAAACCCTAACTACCGGCCCTTTCGGCAACACCTGCAAAGAAGATGAAGTCTCACCTGAGGTAGAGGCAGGGGTGGTTGCAGGACTCAGGTGGCTGCAACCTTAGCTGGGACACAGATCTGTGATTATAATACTTAATAGAGCACTTAGCACTATTATTTCATCATTATTTACCCAATATCTACTCCGCAGAGAAAACAGATCATCGTAGCATTCACCCTGATCTAATGTATTTAAGAACTTAGCATAAATAAATGGATTAGATCTAGCAGATTCAAGCACTAAACACATTCACCTATATCAAATCTAACATCCAGATTCATCATAAGCACAAAGCATAAATAGATCTATCTATCTATCTATCTATCTATATCAAGCACTTATCAAATAACACATAAATACATCATAACCTCACACAGAGAAGAATAACACAATATTTACATGGTTCACCCCCACCTTGGGGATACGTGCACCAACTCTTCTTATTTATTAGATTCAATCAGTCATCTACATGCACAGAGCCACAAAAACCCTACTCTGCATAGGACAGGAGATCTATGTGCACCTCGCCAGATCCTCCTTCCCTAAGCTAGGTCTAGCACAAAGCCTTTCACAGTCTGTTACAACCACTTGCACTTAGCTCTACAAGTTTTCACAGTATGCACAGAGCATCTACAAACCATACTTGCACATTTTCACTTATCTTATCGACCTTTTTACTTATGTCACCTAGCTACTTATTTATACTTTACAAAATAGGACTAAACATGGGTAAACCCATGGGCCGACATCCCATACCCATTACATATTCCCAAATCCAAAGAAGGACCCAAAAAGGGGCCGAGATCCCGTGATCTCTTCTTTGTCTTGTGCTCCATCTTCGACAGGCTGTTGAAGTCCCAAAATAGGTCAACATGACTAAGAATCTCCCAAAACTTGGTTAAGGGCCAACGGGAGCTGAAATTGATAAACTAAAGAAAACCATTGCAACGCAGAATGAAGAAATCAAGGAAAAAGACAAAATTATTCAAGAATATCAAAACATAAAAGCTAAATTTCTAACAGATATAGATAAAATTAAGAACAAATTGACAGGAAAACCTTATCTAATAGGATCCAGACATAGCTGATATAAAAATGAAAAAGGTTTGTGTATACAAAATTTCAAGTGGAAAATGTATGTGTCTTGGGCAATTGGATCAAGTTGCGAGCACATAAAATTATTATTAAGTTTTTATACTAGCATAAACAGACATAAACATCCATCAAAATAAGCACATAACACAGCAAAATGATAAAGGAGTTCACCCCTCTCTTGGGCTACATCTCCTAATGCAGCTTTCAATGGATCATTTTCATTATATGCTCAAAGTGTTAAAATCGATGCTTTGCAATGCTCAGAATGAAAAATAGATGGCTCCAATGGCTCTAGAATGTCCAAAAACCCCTATATGGGCTCTTCCTGCACATTGTTTGGCCAAAAATTGAAGAAAATACACTTCCTAGAAGTTTCCCCCCAATAACTTGTTGTCTCCCCTCGCCAAAATGCACCCACTGTATGACAAATTTGGCCTCTGTGTGTTTTCTGTGCCAAAAATCAGCACCACGCGCCATTCCAGAAAATGGACAAAAATGTCGCATCGTTAGGGGGGAGTTAGCACCTTGTCCAGTGGAGACTTTGGTCGTATGACCCATGTGGCAAAGTCTAGAGCTTAAATTTTTCACCCGCTTACCGATCCTCCATGTCACCGCACCCTGGTTCCATGGTAAAGGTCATATGGTTGGTTTCCACGGGCTGGGGCTTAGCCTTGGCCCTTTTTCCACCCGACTATACCAAGCTTCAAGTTTAAATATTAGTTGAGAACTATAGGGTTAAGAACTACATGTAGGCAGGTTGGTAGCTCGACCTATGCAAAGACTTTGCCCATGCCTGGAGGTCACAGGTTTGACCACCGTAGAGCCAAACCAAAATTTTACCAAACCAAGGGGGTGCCACGTCGCGGTCCCTGGCTGGGCCACGTTGCACCCTTTCATTCGCCCATGAGCATGCCATGTGTCAACAGTGGATTGGTCCACATAAACCCATGCACAATTAGCTTTCCATGTCACCACCTTCCTGGTCATCCTACCATGTCACCTTGCCACATCAGTTGTACGATCGTATGAACTATACGATCAACTAACACGTGTATTGTACGAACTGTACAGTCAGCGATTTTGCTTGTTTGGAAAAATGGACAGAATGTGATATCTCCCTCATACTAACTTTGTTTGAGCCCATTCAAGTTGAGTTGGGATCGTGAGGAAGATATCTAAGCAATGAATCCATTTTCGAGTAATTTCGAACACTTTGATTTTTTAGCATTTTGTTATCCCCTAGATCAATAGCATTCGGGATGAAATCATAGGTGAAGTTTCCAAGTTGTGGAATTATTTCAAAATAATAGATGATTAAATGTCATTAATAGATCAAGAATATGACACTATCTAGAAATCATTCCAGGCATTGGGAACCAGCCCTCGAATTGTGACTCAAATCATTAAGTTCTTGAATTCTTCTTCCAATGAAATATTAGCAAGTAAAGATGTCAATGACAAAACTGCAATGGTTATGGAAACAAAAAATGTCTTTACCAAAATAATTCTAATACAACTAACTCAAAATAAATGTATTATGGTAAAAAGAAATGTTGAATCTTTTACCAACAAATTTGAGAATTTAGTAAAAATGGGACTCCCTTCAGCTTGGGATAAAAAGGGGAAAATGTTATCTTATGAAAATTACAGAAAAAGCATGTTTTCTATCATAGGAAAAGAAGATAAATTTCAAAGAATGGTTGATACTTTGAGAGGGAATACCATTTTAGACATATTGATAGATGATTTTTACCTTCTTTGGCAAATAAAAAGTTTATTCTCAAATCCTCCCACATATGAAAAATACACAGATTTGGATATCGCATTTAGGCAGATGAAGTCATTCAATTATCCTTCAGATGAAACTTGGAATATTCTTCTCTAGTTTTTGGTAGGATGACTCATCAAATATAGTTGAAGAAATTTAGGGATTGCAGCAATTTTTATTTGATCCTTCTATTTTAGAAAGTTAAATATCTCTTGTAAATCAAATGTCTAGAAATAGGATCGAATAACCATTTTTTGTTTCGACCTAACTTGTATAAATTTGAATGAAAACTCAATGTAAAGAATCTTTTTGGAGGCCTAACTACATATCTTTAATAAAAAAACAAATTCTGCAAGTTTTGAAGATTCAAAATTCTATGTTTCAGTCTATGTGATTATTTTCTTGATGTTATTTTCATACTCCTAAATTTCTCTTGAATTTGTCTACTTCCATGACTGTGATGATTCATTACAACAACTACCATCATTAACTGCAAAAGGTATCTCTAAAG
>ML829430.1:3838-36165 GCA_009831015.1 Picea engelmannii | reverse complement strand
AGTATGTTGAACAATTTATGTCTAAATATTATCTGATCATACACAATGAAGTTCCCCCCATAATCTTTCTTGAATGAAAAAAAATATTACAGTTAAGCCACGATAAGAGAGTGAGAGATTGGTATATCTTTGAAAATCACACTGAAATCAGAATTTATGGTTGTGAACTTCATCCTTTCCTATTTCTTGTTTTCTTGACTCCTTTAATTTTTCCACTTGAATACATTAGGTAGAGATTGAATTCAGATGATGTTCATTTTGTGTCAAGAAAATATAAGGCAAGCTTTAAATTAAAGAAGGAGGTAGTTCCTTTCATTGTCAATACCAGATCAGCATTGCAGGTGACAGTAAAGCCTCTTTTAGCTTTGGGATTTCTATAGGGAGAGCCATGGAATTGTGATCCCCACTCTATGATTTCCTCAAAAATACTCTCACATGGACAAACTCCATATTAGCATCAGCAGAAACCATAGGTAGAGTTTTTGGCCAATCAGGATAGTTGGGAGGAGGTAAAGAATATTTTGCAAATTCACAGCAAAGCTCTAGAGAAACCTTTGAGTTCTCCAGTTACACAAAATCCTCAACAATTTGAGAAGACATATAAAAGGAAAACTATAGAATCGTCTCCAAAGGATTCAAGAACATGCGAATAAGGATCAACCAAAAGACATAAATTGGAAGGACTTGAAGAAGAAGAGGATACAAAGTTACTAGAAGAAATAATGCCAAGAAAAAGGGCCATGATGTGAATATAGAGGTAACATCATCAAATATTCATGGAAGTATGGAAGGTCAGGAATTAGAGCCTATCAAACTTCACTTACTACCTTCACCCTAGGACGAATTCACAGCAAATCTCTAGAGCTAGCATACCCCATTTCCATCATCTTAGGGCTAGCATTAGTAGAAACCAAAGATAGAGTTGTTGGCCAATCAGGATAGCTAGGAGGAGGTAAATAATATTTTTCAAATTCACAGCAAATATATAGAGCAACCTTTGAATTCTCCAGTTACACAAACTCCTCAAAAATTTGAGAAGACATGTAAAAGGAAAACTACATAATAAACTCCAAAGGATTCAGGAACAGGTGAAGAAGGATCAACCAAAAGACATAAATTGGAAGCACTTGAAGAAGAAGTCGATCTAGAGTTACCAGAAGAAATAATACCAAGAAAAAAGGGCCTTGATGTGATTGTAGAGGTAACATTATCAGAGAATCTTGAGAGTGTAGGCAGTCAAAGTGAAACAGAATCAGTGATTACTAATCAAGCAAAGAAAATATATCAGACTCATCATTTCATGGAAATCAGAAAGACATGTGCTAAGATTAAAAAGACTATAATTCCTAAATTTTATGACCATGATGCATATCAAACTATAATGATATCAGTTGTGGACTATGAGAAAGGAAGATTAAATATAGCAGTTATGGAACCAAAGGAGCAGAAGAAGGTGACAAACATCTTGATTGATCTTAATGCAATCCATACATTGGATAAATTTGACTTGCATAGACAAACTACAGAAATGATAAACAAGGATGCTATGATATCCAATCTGGGAATCAAGAAACTTCAAGTCATAAATGAGAAGCTCAGGAACCAACTAAAAAATGAAAAGTTAGCCACTAGAACCAAACAAATAAGAGTAGAAGAGCCGAGAAAATGGGTAATGGACCTAGGAACAAACCCAAGAGATGAAGCATCTATACAAGAATTAATAAAAACCAAGGATACAGAGATCTAGGCATTGAAAAAAAGGCTTAACATCCCAGGAATAAATCATGTACAGAATCCAAAAATACAGGTAGTTCAAGCAGAAAAAGAACAAATTTTGAAGAAAATGATTCAGATGGAAGAGAAAATTGATTTATATGCCAAACAAATTGAAACTCTGAAGGGAGGATCTCATTTGTTACAGTCAGCAGAATCATCTGATACAACAACATGATTTTCAAAGCCATTGGTAGATTTAAATAAAAAAGGGATTTGTTGGCAGACGGGTAGACCCAGGGTTCAACGCTACAACAGCGCACCAACAAAACCCTAACTACCGGCCCTTTCGAAAACACCTGCGAAGCAGATGAAGTCTCACCCGAGGTAGAGGCAGGGGTGGTTGCAAGAATCAGGTGTCTGCAACCTTAGCTGGGACACAGATCTGTGATTATAATACTTAATAGACCACTTAGCACCGTTAGTTCATCATTATTTACCCAATATCTACTCCACAGAGAAAACAGAGCATTGCAGCATTCACCCTGATCTAATGTATTTAAGTACTTAGCATAAATAAATGGATCAGATCTAGTAGATTCAAGCACTAAGCACATTCACCTATATCATATCTAACATCCAGATTCATCATAAGCACAAAGCATAAATAGATCTATCTATCTATCTATCTATATCAAGCACTTAGAAAATAATACATAAATACATCAGAACATCGCACAGAGCAGAATAACACAGTATTTATGTGGTTCACCCCCACCCTAGGGCTATGTCCACCAACTCTTCTTCTTTATTAGCTTAAATCGGTCATCTACATGCACAGAGCCACAAAAACTGCACTCTGCATAGGACAGGAGATCTGCACACACCTCGCCAGATCCTCCTTCCCCGATCTAGGTCTAGCACAAAGCCTTTCACAGTCTATTACAACCACTTTCACTTAGCTCTACAAGTTCTCACAGTATGCACAGAGCATATACAAACCATACTTGCACTTTTTCACTTAGCTTATTGACCTTTTTACTTATGTCACCTAGATACTTATTTATACTTTACAAAATAGGCCTAAACATGGGTAAACCCATGGGCCGACATCCCATACCCATTACATATTCCCAAATCCCAAGAAGGACCCAAAAAGGGATCGAGATCCCGCAATCTCTTCTTCATCTTGCACTCCATCTTCGACAGGCTGTCGAAGTCCCAAAATAGGTCAACATGACCAAGAATCTCCCAAAACTTAGTCAAGGGACAACAGACCCCAAACACTCACCTATGACTCATCCTGAATCACTCTGGTCTGACTAGTTCTTCTTCAAACGCCTCGAGCTTCTTCGACTTATTGTTGTGATACGGCCTCCTGTTCAGCAAACTCTTGGATGACTACATCGTTGATAGGTCCCTCCAGACGATGTTCAACTATAGTGACAAATTTCTCTAGCTCTGCTCCTTGGCCTTCTACCTTTGTAAACACTTGATAGGCCTTGTCTTGTATGGGTTGGAGCCTCTGAGTTACTTCCATAATTCTGCTCTAGATAGTATGGATTTTTTGTTTGGCAGTCCGCTTCTCTTGGGAGCGCTTCATTCTTTCCACAACTAACAGGGACTTCAGCTACGCCTGTATCTTTTCATCTTGATACTTCGCGTCTTGGAGTTGTGACTCCAGTGCCTTCAATTCTGGGTTCTCTGCGAGTTTTTCATAGGTTCGGGCACTGGGATCGGTAAGTTGTTTGCATTCCAGAGTAAGATCCTTTAGCCTTTCAACTGTTCTCTGGACGGTTGCTTCTCTTTGGTCTCTTACATCTTGTGGGGTCTCAGGTATAGTGCGTAGCTCCAAATTTGTTATGCATTATTGTGGTTGTTGGATGGCTTCTGCGAGCTAGTTCACCTGTTGTGTAACTCGGTCTTCTGCCTTGATTTCAAAGACTGTCACAGAGCAAAGTGATCTATTGACCACTTCTTTTACTTTGAGTTTCTCTGCGAACAACTATTCCTTTTCTTATCATAGTTGTGCTTTTTCTTCATCAAACTTTGCTTGGAGAGCAAGATTTTCCTGTTCTGCAGCACTGTGTTTCTCTATGAGTATTCCTTGTACTTGTGTCAAAGCCTGGGTGGCTTGTTCTATTTCTTCCTGTGCTCGTTGAAGGCGATATTTGACTGTATCAGCTATGTGGTGGAGTTGAGCTGGCTCATCTCCCAATTCGGGCTCTCCCAGCGCAATGGAGACTGCGCAACTGAACTGTAGGGCCTGTTGTACCCCTCGGAGTTTAGTCTCAATTTGATCATACATCTCATCTTGATTTGCTTCTTGTTTCTCTGTTATTTCCAGCGAAGCATCTTGCAGGGATGCTATGAGGAAGTCGAAGTCATCAGAGGTGAGGACGGTCTGCATCTTGGTCATAGTGGCCTTCGATTTCTTCTGGGAGGAAGGTTTCGAAGGTGAACCTTTCCTCTTTTTCAGGGGATCAACCTCGTCTCCTTGCTTCTATTCAACTTCTTTGTCATTCAACTCTTCGCCATCACCTCCTTTCTCTGGTGATATGGAAGCAGTCTTCATGGATGCGTTGTCTATCTCTTGGACCTCTTCGGTCTGCTTTGTTCTACTAGGTCTGTGTGTATCCTATGCAGTTTCTAGGCTATCAATGTTAGATATCTCCATAGGGTCTGTTGGAATAAGGAGGTCCACTGACCAGTCCTTTGTGATCTCCTCCAATTCCTCCTCCGTCAGCTTATAGTAGGATTGAAGTTATTTCTTGTGTTTGTCGGCACGTGTTGTGATGTAAATAAATTGTCGATCTACGCTGAACTTCATCAAAGGCCTGAACCGGTGTAGAGTGTTCAGAGTCATGCAAGGCTCAGACTAGATGGATATATTCAGTTGATTGTAGTAGGTATGAAAAGCATCATTCGAATACCAATGTTTATTCATGTCGCTTGAGTACCACAGTGTACTAAACTTCACAACCAGCGGTTCAAAAGGCTCAATGTCTAGGAAGGTCATACCTTTCAGCATCTCCCAGGAAATAAAATCTATAAGGATCGAGAGCTAGCTGAAATGAAATTCATATCCTTGATCCTATGCTTCTCTGTAGTCAAGTTCCAAATGGTTCACCAGGTACTTTTCCCAGTTCATCTTAAGGCCTTCTGCGCACTTCCATAGGACGTCGACTACAAAACTGGTGACTTGGGTAGGTCGGTTCTTTCTTACTAACTTCCCTGCAATAAACTGACAGGTGAGGCATACTACACCACTCTGGATAGAAGCTACCTTGTAGCCTCGTGTTCCCTTCTCGACATCGCCATAAGTGTCCTTGATCTTTTGTGCTAGAGCGCGATCCATGGATTTTTCGGGGTAAAACTCCTATGGATCAAGTCCTTGCATACTCAAGCCCGTGATCTAATTGATCAGCGTCGGATCAACCATTATACGATGGTTTAGCCACAAATAATTGTGATGGTAACAAGACAACAACAACTTGACACATGCGTTCACCTCCTGGTGTCTTCCGAAGTGGGAAATCTTCATAACGTTCAGCAGGGTGGACTACACAAGGTTCATATTCCATGACTGGGGGATATCTTCGAATTCTTCCCCTTAGTTCTGGTCAGGTACTTATGTGGGGCGAGCATGTTATATAATTTGCGATCTCCAAGTAAACTTCAATGCTGCAATCTTATATTTGTATGCTCAAACTGCGTGTATCCCCTTTAGGAGGTACGTCATAACCAAGGTGTAGTAGAAATCTATGGGCACGTTGTCTTGATTTACTGCGTCGCTCAGGGGTAAAATATAGGTGGGTAATATACTCGAGATCAATTTGGAATTCACTATATCATCCATGTGCTTGGTCCTCCTTTCATCTGATGGTCAAGATGGTCTGACTCTGTGAGTAGTGGATGAAGAGGTTGGCAGTCCTCTCGTTAACGATGCTTGTACACCTGTAGAAATCGACATGACTCTTTCAATCATGAGGTCAACTAGAAATTTTTCAACAACTTTATCGACAGCACTCAACTCGTCTGACATACACACTCGGGGTTGGAAATCTTCAGGTTCAGAAGGTAACTTAGACACAGTAATAGGATAGAGGGAAATAGTGCAATGACCACTGTGTAAAATCAGCAAGTCTGGAAGCTCAAATTCAGATTGGCAAAAGTGTTCTCGGTGCATGGCACGACGGGATAAATAGGTAACTCGGCAACGGGTCGCTTGCAATGGGTATGAAGCCTTCATTAACTTTGTTTTTTCCGTTATGGCATGGTCCCAATAGTCAAATGGCGAGTTGTTTGTCCATAAATGTCTTTCTACCCATTCGGAGCATTGGTCTAATGGTTATAATGTCCCCAACAGCTATATTGCTTCGCCATGGCGAAGTGCCATGTGTCGTTGTTCTGATATCCCAATGAAGCTCCAATTTTGCAAATTTTCCTTCTATGAGGTTCCTTATGGAACCTTCTGCAACTTTTTTATCTTAGCTCTCTTCTTACTTATCTTTCTAGCCTTCTTCCCAGTGAGCTTCATCTCAGCATGCATTTTTCCATTCTGATTCGTATCTTCTTTTGGCATAGTTACTTCGAGTTGTTGAGATTCTTTCCTAAGATTCGAGGGTAATCCTTCTTCTTTATCTGGAATAGGTACGTCAATATTCTGTGGGCCTTCTAGTGTTCTTGCAACTTTGACATTCGGGTCTCTAGTGTGAAATAGCTTCGATCTATTCTTTTGTTCTTCAATCAAGTGTGTGATCCTTCTAGTCATGAATTCTTTTAACTCTTGCTTCTTCTGCTCTAAAACTTCTTCTTCTTATTACCTTCTGGCATGATCTCTTTCAATCCAAGGTTTTCCTAGTAGCATGGTAAATGGGGCACTGTTCTCAATAAAATTAATAATCTAAAAATCTACCTCTATCAAAGTTCCATTGGCATTCATAGGCATCCGGGTGAGCTTTCCACGTAGGTCTATCATCTTTCCTTTGAATATTCTTATTCCTCCTAATGAAGGAATCATACCATGCCTCCCTATAGCTTCCCAATTTCTCTTTGTCATGATATTCACCCGTGTTTCCTCATCTAGAACACAGTCAATGTCGAAGTCTCCTATTCTTGCTTCAAGGCATTCTTTTTCTTTGAATATCTCTGATAATCTGACATGTCGATGGTCATTCAGGATTTCTTTTATCTGTAGAAATACTTTCTCTGATTCTTTCTGGGATTCTTTCATAATATTAGTTTATGGATCTTCCTTAGGGTTTTCTTGTCTCGTGTTCATTTCTTCAAGCTTAGCAATCATTCTAGGGCAATACAATACTTCATGGTTCATAGATTTACAACAAATACAACTAGGTCTTCTCCCAGGGTATTCCTTAGCAAGATGTCCTGGTTTTCTGCAACTGTAATAGAGGGTTAATCCTCTATTTCTTTTAAATGATCCCCAGCCTTTCCTGCATTGTGCGCTAGGATCATGGTAGCTAACCTACAAACATTTATTTTTAGGGTCCTGGATACACTTATTAGTCCAAACATTCTTTCTATGCATAGGTATAACATATTTTTCACTATTCTTATCATATTTACTCATATCAAATCTTCTTTCATCTATTAATACCTTGGTTTTCAAGTTAGGATAGAATCTATCAAACATACCTAGATCCATACTGTCAAAAAAAAAAATTCCACTTATCTTGCTTCTACAGAGCATAAAGCTTTTAGATCTAGAAATTTTCAATATCCTTACCTTTATCATAGCACAGAGCTTTCAGATCTTTCCTCTTTTAATAAAAAATTATCACTTTTGCCTTTCTCAGAGAACAAAGATTTCAGATCTTACCTCTATTCTTCAGATCAGACTTATTTTCAAACTAAGTAGAGTATTGCGCACAAGAGCAACAGATCTATGCACAGATCTTTCACAATGTCAGGTCAGATCTTTGCACAGAGCTTCTTCTTCCTCAGTTCCCAACAATCACAGTT
This sequence comes from Picea engelmannii, assembly GCA_009831015.1. Classification (NCBI taxonomy): domain Eukaryota; kingdom Viridiplantae; phylum Streptophyta; class Pinopsida; order Pinales; family Pinaceae; genus Picea; species Picea engelmannii. Next base: position 28,467 of record ML829430.1, on the reverse strand, counting down.
TCAGGTCCCAGCAACGGAACCATTTGTTGTCACAGGGGCAGACCCAGGGTTCAACGCTTCAACAGCGCACCAACAAAACCCTAACTACCGGCCCTTTCGGCAACACCTGCAAAGAAGATGAAGTCTCACCTGAGGTAGAGGCAGGGGTGGTTGCAGGACTCAGGTGGCTGCAACCTTAGCTGGGACACAGATCTGTGATTATAATACTTAATAGAGCACTTAGCACTATTATTTCATCATTATTTACCCAATATCTACTCCGCAGAGAAAACAGATCATCGTAGCATTCACCCTGATCTAATGTATTTAAGAACTTAGCATAAATAAATGGATTAGATCTAGCAGATTCAAGCACTAAACACATTCACCTATATCAAATCTAACATCCAGATTCATCATAAGCACAAAGCATAAATAGATCTATCTATCTATCTATCTATCTATATCAAGCACTTATCAAATAACACATAAATACATCATAACCTCACACAGAGAAGAATAACACAATATTTACATGGTTCACCCCCACCTTGGGGATACGTGCACCAACTCTTCTTATTTATTAGATTCAATCAGTCATCTACATGCACAGAGCCACAAAAACCCTACTCTGCATAGGACAGGAGATCTATGTGCACCTCGCCAGATCCTCCTTCCCTAAGCTAGGTCTAGCACAAAGCCTTTCACAGTCTGTTACAACCACTTGCACTTAGCTCTACAAGTTTTCACAGTATGCACAGAGCATCTACAAACCATACTTGCACATTTTCACTTATCTTATCGACCTTTTTACTTATGTCACCTAGCTACTTATTTATACTTTACAAAATAGGACTAAACATGGGTAAACCCATGGGCCGACATCCCATACCCATTACATATTCCCAAATCCAAAGAAGGACCCAAAAAGGGGCCGAGATCCCGTGATCTCTTCTTTGTCTTGTGCTCCATCTTCGACAGGCTGTTGAAGTCCCAAAATAGGTCAACATGACTAAGAATCTCCCAAAACTTGGTTAAGGGCCAACGGGAGCTGAAATTGATAAACTAAAGAAAACCATTGCAACGCAGAATGAAGAAATCAAGGAAAAAGACAAAATTATTCAAGAATATCAAAACATAAAAGCTAAATTTCTAACAGATATAGATAAAATTAAGAACAAATTGACAGGAAAACCTTATCTAATAGGATCCAGACATAGCTGATATAAAAATGAAAAAGGTTTGTGTATACAAAATTTCAAGTGGAAAATGTATGTGTCTTGGGCAATTGGATCAAGTTGCGAGCACATAAAATTATTATTAAGTTTTTATACTAGCATAAACAGACATAAACATCCATCAAAATAAGCACATAACACAGCAAAATGATAAAGGAGTTCACCCCTCTCTTGGGCTACATCTCCTAATGCAGCTTTCAATGGATCATTTTCATTATATGCTCAAAGTGTTAAAATCGATGCTTTGCAATGCTCAGAATGAAAAATAGATGGCTCCAATGGCTCTAGAATGTCCAAAAACCCCTATATGGGCTCTTCCTGCACATTGTTTGGCCAAAAATTGAAGAAAATACACTTCCTAGAAGTTTCCCCCCAATAACTTGTTGTCTCCCCTCGCCAAAATGCACCCACTGTATGACAAATTTGGCCTCTGTGTGTTTTCTGTGCCAAAAATCAGCACCACGCGCCATTCCAGAAAATGGACAAAAATGTCGCATCGTTAGGGGGGAGTTAGCACCTTGTCCAGTGGAGACTTTGGTCGTATGACCCATGTGGCAAAGTCTAGAGCTTAAATTTTTCACCCGCTTACCGATCCTCCATGTCACCGCACCCTGGTTCCATGGTAAAGGTCATATGGTTGGTTTCCACGGGCTGGGGCTTAGCCTTGGCCCTTTTTCCACCCGACTATACCAAGCTTCAAGTTTAAATATTAGTTGAGAACTATAGGGTTAAGAACTACATGTAGGCAGGTTGGTAGCTCGACCTATGCAAAGACTTTGCCCATGCCTGGAGGTCACAGGTTTGACCACCGTAGAGCCAAACCAAAATTTTACCAAACCAAGGGGGTGCCACGTCGCGGTCCCTGGCTGGGCCACGTTGCACCCTTTCATTCGCCCATGAGCATGCCATGTGTCAACAGTGGATTGGTCCACATAAACCCATGCACAATTAGCTTTCCATGTCACCACCTTCCTGGTCATCCTACCATGTCACCTTGCCACATCAGTTGTACGATCGTATGAACTATACGATCAACTAACACGTGTATTGTACGAACTGTACAGTCAGCGATTTTGCTTGTTTGGAAAAATGGACAGAATGTGATATCTCCCTCATACTAACTTTGTTTGAGCCCATTCAAGTTGAGTTGGGATCGTGAGGAAGATATCTAAGCAATGAATCCATTTTCGAGTAATTTCGAACACTTTGATTTTTTAGCATTTTGTTATCCCCTAGATCAATAGCATTCGGGATGAAATCATAGGTGAAGTTTCCAAGTTGTGGAATTATTTCAAAATAATAGATGATTAAATGTCATTAATAGATCAAGAATATGACACTATCTAGAAATCATTCCAGGCATTGGGAACCAGCCCTCGAATTGTGACTCAAATCATTAAGTTCTTGAATTCTTCTTCCAATGAAATATTAGCAAGTAAAGATGTCAATGACAAAACTGCAATGGTTATGGAAACAAAAAATGTCTTTACCAAAATAATTCTAATACAACTAACTCAAAATAAATGTATTATGGTAAAAAGAAATGTTGAATCTTTTACCAACAAATTTGAGAATTTAGTAAAAATGGGACTCCCTTCAGCTTGGGATAAAAAGGGGAAAATGTTATCTTATGAAAATTACAGAAAAAGCATGTTTTCTATCATAGGAAAAGAAGATAAATTTCAAAGAATGGTTGATACTTTGAGAGGGAATACCATTTTAGACATATTGATAGATGATTTTTACCTTCTTTGGCAAATAAAAAGTTTATTCTCAAATCCTCCCACATATGAAAAATACACAGATTTGGATATCGCATTTAGGCAGATGAAGTCATTCAATTATCCTTCAGATGAAACTTGGAATATTCTTCTCTAGTTTTTGGTAGGATGACTCATCAAATATAGTTGAAGAAATTTAGGGATTGCAGCAATTTTTATTTGATCCTTCTATTTTAGAAAGTTAAATATCTCTTGTAAATCAAATGTCTAGAAATAGGATCGAATAACCATTTTTTGTTTCGACCTAACTTGTATAAATTTGAATGAAAACTCAATGTAAAGAATCTTTTTGGAGGCCTAACTACATATCTTTAATAAAAAAACAAATTCTGCAAGTTTTGAAGATTCAAAATTCTATGTTTCAGTCTATGTGATTATTTTCTTGATGTTATTTTCATACTCCTAAATTTCTCTTGAATTTGTCTACTTCCATGACTGTGATGATTCATTACAACAACTACCATCATTAACTGCAAAAGGTATCTCTAAAGATTACATATTTCTTCAAATATATTGTGAGTATTAAGAAGACTTGTTCTTAAATTTAATTGTTCCTTTTTTAATAGAAACAAAGTATTTTTTTATGTTCAAATTATATCATGGTTTAGATACATATTCGATAATCATTTATTCTATCTGAAAGTTAAGTAATATTTATCAAATATACATCACTTCATGGTTCAGTTTTGTTTTCATTTATTCTTTCTTTCATTCTCTTACAAAAAAAATTGTCTGAAACATAGAAAATTTTGTCTTCCAATCTTGATCTTTAAATATTTAAAGACTAATGATACAGGCCCAATAAAGTAACAAAAATACTATGTTTTAGGACAGATTAGCTTAAACAAAATCAATCAATCAAATGGATTCCTTGGCATAGTTTCATATCCATAAACATCTCAAGGGTTACAACACGGACTTTAATTTTATTTTTTGAGCCGAATTTGTTTTTACTAGATCGACTTAGCTCTACTTGGGGCGATTTTTTAATTGTTGAGGTGAATTTCTATTTGTCGAGATGGATTTCCAATTGTATGAGGAAAACTCTTGATTGTTGGAACGAATTTCTTATTGTTGGGTGTTCCATTTCATATCTAGGCATTCCATTTCATGCTTGGATGAATTTATACTCTTCATGGGTACATTTCCCTTACCCGGGCAACCCAATACATTGTTGGGTCAAATATTATAACTCTCTAGGTGTTTGTTGTCACCCATGAAAGACATATGGTCATCTAATTGGTACCAAGGAGGAAGCAACTGCACATATATTTGACTAAATCAGTGACTAGAGAAATTAGCTAAAATCATCTATGGGTGCTTGTTGAGGCCACATGTAAGTTGGATGAAGCCATGGACATGCCCTCCTATCACTAGAAATTAACATATCTTGAACTATCCCTGTAACTTGAGCTTAGCTTTGAATTGTAGGATCAACTCAACAGTGACTTGTTCAATTATTGAAGCATCAACCTCACATAATGTAAGAAAAGAAATGAAGGACTGGGGAATAGGTTAAGCTAAGATCTCCATAGTAAGAAATCGTTAAAGAATCACATCTCACTATTTTAGAGGCACTTCGCCCCAACTCATGTTCTATTATTTCTTTTGAGGGCTTTAGACGACTTTAGACATGGGTTGAAAGTTGGAAACTTGGTGGACAAATTCTTTCGGAAATCTACAATGATGCATGAGCATGTCTTGGTAATTTTCTTGATCAACTATCTATAGATATTCCATTAACTGTGTGGGAATATTTCCAATTCACTCATTGTTGTTTAATTAATGAGAAATAACAACCATCCATGAAGAGTTCGGTTGTGTTGTTTATTTGAATTGTAGAGCATTGTAAAAACTTATTCCAACAATACAAATTGCAAAGACACGGGTGTGTTAATAATTGGATTGGAACTGAGTGGGTTGCTACATTGTTGAAGTATTGGCCCTAGCACAATAAGAAAATAGCACATCAAGGAGCTGTTGGAATGCCATAGGTTCCACTCAATATCTCATTTATTTTTTACCATTGTTATCTTGTTGTATCATGTGCAGGCAAGTCTAAGCATAAAGAGTCAATAGAAAAGAGATCCTTGTATAGGGTAGAGGACAGAGTCCTAATAGCCTCCAAAATACAGAGATATTGTAGAGGGAAAAAGGAACAGGCCTAGCATCCTTTTTGGATACAGAGTGTCAATTTTCACATGCAACTCTATGTGACTAATTTCAGATCTGAAAATTGCTTCCTAGTAATCTAACAAAAAACCCTAGTTGTTATCACTGAACAATTTTACAATGAAATTATTGACTGAAAAATATAGCAATGGAAACAACAAGATCATAGATGAATCATCAAAAAATATGAGACACAAAATTTGTGTTCTGTAAATTTATTAATTTTATAAATTCTGAGGGAAAAACCAGCCCTCCCAACCAATACAAAATCACCAAAATCTAAGGACAACCTAGTCCTTCCAAAAACTCAAAATATCAGCAAAATACTTGGGAAAAATCCCAACTTACAAATCTGTTTCATACCACCTGCACGCCCTGCTGAAGTCACATGTATTGTTGTTGATGTCACCTATATTGTTGTTGATGTCACTTGTACTGTTGTTGATGTCATCTTGTACGAAAATGATCTTGCTCAAAAACCTTGTACAAATGTACGTGATTCACCCTTATGCAACCCACGTACATAAACGACTATGCCCACTACAACTCCTGTATACATTATTCACCCTACTACAACTTGCATACATAGGTGATGATTGTGTCCATTGCAATCTGCATATGTATGTGACTATGCCCACTATGACCAACGTACATGTACAGAAAAATATATGAAAACTTTTGTATGATTCACTCCACTCGTACAATTTCTTCCTTCTATGGATGCCTCTCTCATAGGCCAAATTTTCCAAAGTTATAGACATTCCCTTGTTGAAATCACCAAGCCTCCTAGCACAAGTGCTCACTCACTTATGCTAACTCCATACTTTCACAATCAATCAAATGTCACAACAGCCTCTCTCCTTTATATACAAGTCCAATGAGTGAGTTTAGGAACCCCTTCTAAACTCAACAATTAATTAGAATATTTTAATCATCTTTGTGAGTGTGGAACCCCCACACAAACCCACAAATCCCATCAACTTTCCCACGAGGCCCTAGCCTCATTTTGGGTCTGATTTCACTTAAACGAATGGATAAATTGGTGCCAACAAAGATTCCCACGTCCTTGACACCTTTTCCTCTTGTCGGAATACCTCTCGAAGATACAATATCATCAAACATCCCTCTTAGCGAGGGAGGTATCCCATCCACCATCATCTAGATGTACCTCTATCTCCCACATTGGAAATGAATCTGTCTCCTCTACCATAGTTTCATTCCAATCCTCCTAACTGGAGGCTCCCTCTGTCACTGAAGAAAATCATGCTCTCTAGTCCTCCTGACTGGTTTCATCCTTGATCACTGAAGAAAATATTGTTGTCCAATCTACCTCATCGGTTTATACCTCTTTGACCGAAGCAAATCCCACTCTGCACTCTTTCTAACTAGCTTCCTCCTCTGTCATTGTAGAAAAACCTGTTGAAACAAATGGATCCTCCATGGAGGTCTTACATGCCCTAGAATCCTTCTTCCTATGAACCTCATGTTTGGACTCCTCTACCCATGAAACGTGCTTGGAAGACTCTTCTCTTCCACTTGTACCTGAATGTAGACTCCCTTTGGATGAGTGATGCTCCCTTTGATCCTATTGACTCCACCTGAAGTCAAACTTCCTCTAAACTGTCCTGGGATGTTTCTCCTCCCTCCTAGATCATGAGGGATCACTCTCTTTGAACTATGGCTCCCTGTTGGCAATAGGCCGAAGTGGAAAGAAGGATGATCATGGGAAAGAAAGTGTACAGAAATAGAAGTAATAGTTGGAAGGTAACACAGCACGCGTGCATGCAAGAAAGCATGCACAAGGAAAGCGATAGCTAGAGGAAGAATAACACGCGTGCATGGGAGGAAGACCTAACGTCGATAGGGTTAGGGTTTTGGTAATACACTTTAAATGGATGAAGAGCCCGATATATATAAATAGAGATACGTAGGTATCAGATAGAGGTTGGTTCGCCTTTGTATTATTTCATCTTTTGTAATGTCCTATCGTAGCTATGTACGAGTTGATGTGTTATGTAATGATGCTAGGAACCATTTTTGTAAGTTGTTGAGCTAAGAATAGAGGATGGAAGGAATATCTAATAATTAGATTGCAGGTTGTGGAGCCTGGTGCGATCTAGTTCGCCTCATACAGATCTTACCCATCTGAGGGAATTGTAAGCGCACGACACTGGAGATGCATAACTACCATAATAAAAGAGCCAAGAGCCAAATCTTTGTGGACGTATCCCAGGAGGGGGTGAACCACGATAATATCTGTGAAATGTTATGAATGCATGTATATATTTGTTTTCTTCAAGTAGTTAATTGTTATTCTGGATGAATGATTTAATACATTGTTTTGGACTTCGATTGTGTTGTTTGGGAAATAAACTGCGAAAGATATATGCACACCCATGAGTAATAGTAGATTGCAATCATGATTCGTAGTATATGGCTCATAATAATAAACCCCTATCTCATACTCATTCCTAGGTTGTAAACACCTGATTCTTACAGCCACCCATTTAAAGCTATCTCGGGTGAGACTAAGCAGTGCACTCTGTGTATTGTGTTGCCTTCTGGTTTACCAGGAGGGCCGATAGGCTGAAGTAGTTTGGTGCACCGCATGCAGGACGGAAGGACATCACAAGAATGAATGCGCAATATCCACGTAGTATATGGAAACATGCATGAGAAATCCGCTACTACAGGTAGGACTATGGTGCAAAATAGGAAAGAAATTGAGTCATGACCCTTATCACTGCACAATCATGCATAAATAACAGATAGTTCTAAAGAATTCATATTGCACCTTTTGTAAGTCAGTGGGCCACGATGACAAATGTTGCATAACTATGGAGTTGATGCAGGAAATAACATCATATGCATACAGGGTATAGGCCGAAATGATGACTAGCAAGCAACTCCACAGTTCAATCAAGTCGCAGTTCCATACAACACTGCACAACAACAGTACAATATTGCGCAGCAACCATACAATCATGTGTAGTCGCAGTATAACCCGGCACAACCCCAGTAAAATACCGTGCAGTATAATCAGGCACCACAGTATAATGCGTTGAGAGGTGACCTAGCAGGCTACCAAGGAGGAGGATGAGCCAGAGGAGGTTTCGGACGTGGTAGAGGACCAGTCACATGTCACAATTGTCAGCAACCGGAACATTATGCATGGGAATGTCCACTTCCACCAGCAACTTGTATGTATTGTCGCACATCGGACCATGATAAAGAGGAATGTCTGACACTACTAGTAAAGATTCAGGAAAAGAAAAATCATAACAATCAGAATGTCCAGTGGATTTCAGTCGAAGCAAGGGATGACGAACGAAATATCAATATAGTCACTCGTGGAGGAACGCAAACAAGAAATGATTCAGTTTGATAGGAACCAGCACAAAACCAATGGGTAAAGAAGAAAATTGAACCAAGAAAGCAGTTTGACGTGCCAAAAGAAAAGGATACCTTTAAGGAAGCCAGACAAGAATTTCAGAAGGAGGACACAACCCCGACTTCAACTGCGCAACCATTCAAGGAATCCCCAGAATATGAGATGCCGCCATCACTGGATCATACCAAGGGAATGAAACCCAAGGGATAAGTAAGTATGATCAAAGGCTTTTTGAAATCATGTGTGAAAGTATTAAGTGATCCTTTATCTATGAAAATATTGCAAAACATACTAGATAAATGTAGCAGGGAGACGGAAGAAAAACTAGAATCAAAAATCGTCAACCACTTACACACAAGAAGAAGAACAAGTAGGAAATTTAGACTAAATGCTAAATTTATGGATTTCAATATGGGAGACATTAAACTAGACCTAGGATCTGAAGTGAATGTGCTACCAAAGAAGACCTGGAAATGTATGGGAGAACCCACACTAGGATACTCAAATGTCCAATTAAATCTAGCAAATCAGCATAGAGTCCTACCAATAGGTAGATTGAAAGGAGTGATAGTAGATATTGATGGAGTACACACTAAAGAAGACTTTGAAGTCATTTAAATAGTGGAAGGCACAACACCTTACCTGACACTGCTTGGTCTGGATTGGGAGTTTGACCACCATACCATAATCAATTTGAAAACAAAGAAAATGACATTTGAATCTGGAGAATACAGGGTCATAGCACCACTAGATCCATCGGAAGGGGAGAGGTTCGTAGAACCCACTTTCCTGGACTTAGAGGAGATCAACCAGCTGTATAGAATAATTGCACGTGATGAGGATTACGTAAACCAATTACAGATGGGGTACTCAGTTGGAGGAGCATTACTTCATGTGCAACAGACTGAGACATCGGGTTAGAAAACTAGCAGCAGAGACTACACGAAGTATTCACAAGAAGATGTGCAAGAATAGACCGCGCAATAAGATGGATAGGCATAGAAATCAGAGAACCACCTAGTTTCCATGGACTAAATGATTTGGAAACATTCTTGACACAATATGAAGTTGAAGTATTAGAAAACCAGTGATTGTTAGCACTTGACTTAGAACTTAAGGCCACACCCCCAATATGGTGGGGCGCACATAAAGAGACCATCACAGACTGGTATCAATGTAAGCAACTACTACGCATAAGGTTCGGTGCAGAATAGGGATACAACAAACAGCAGAAATATGATGGACAAGAGGAACCAGCAGAACACTTGGTGAAGTGAAAAACACTGTGGAAAATGACACCACTAGAGGAATGGCCTCATCACTTCATACATACTTAAGAGGGAATACTAGCAAACTGGTATACAGACCAGGAATTGCGCAAAGGAACTACAACATGGAGGACATTGCAACAGAACTTCACAATCAATTTCTCATTCAAGCATGAGAACCCCAACATAGACGCATCCCTCAAATGAATCAGAGGATTAATATTCATCAAAGAACCAGAAACAGAATTTATCACAGAAGAGCAACAGTGGAATAAACAGACAGTCAAGGAACTATTGTCATGTTATCATGTACAGGAGGAAGCACTAGATGAAGGTGACCCACATGACATTCAGATCGAAGAAGTAGAAGAAAAAAGATATGTGGAAGGACCACCCATAGAATCAGAAGTCATTTACGTGCCAATCAAGGTAAATAAAGTTAACATCGAGACAGTTGAGCAGCCCAAAATGGCCAGCATTGGAGACTACTGGGATGAGAAAATAGTAGAAAGCATCACAGATTTTTGTGCGAATATAGCGACCTTTTTCCCACCAAATTTATAGAGATGAAGGGTATAGCCGGAGAACTGGGAGAAATGAAGATACCACTCAGACTTGAAGTGAGACCCATTAAACAGCGACCCTATAGACTAAACCCCATATATAAACAGAAATTTAAATATGAGATCGATCGAATGCTCGAAGTCGGCATCATCAAACCAGTTGAGGAATCAAAATGGATAATCCCGATGGTAGTACAAGATAAGAAACAAGGAAGAGGGATCGAGATATGCATCGACTTGAGGAAGTTGAACGATGCATGCCTACACAACCCATTTCGGACATCATTCACGGATGAAGTGTTAGAGAATGTGGGGGGACATGAAGCTTACTCATTCATTGATGGATTCTCAAGCTACCATCAGATTAAGATAGCACAGAAGGACAGACATAAGACCATGTTTGCGAAGGAAAGGGGATCTTATCAGTACATAGTCATGTTGTTTGGATTGAAGAATGCACCCGCAATATTCTCCAGAGTGGTCATCGCAACATTTAAGGAATTCATCCATCAGTTTTTTGAAGTATACCTAAATGACTGGACAGTTTATAGTCTATTGAAAAACCATGTAGAAGTTTTACAACTGATGTTAGAGAGATGTGGACAATGCCAAATATCACTGAACATCAAGAAATGCATATTTGGAACACCGTTTGGGATACTATTGGGCCATATAGTATGCAAACAAGGCTTGTTAGTGGCTTCAGCCAAGATCGTCGTCATTGTTAACTTACCAGCACCAAAAACAGTCTGACAGCTAAGAGCAACCTTAGGCCACACAAGATACTACAGGAATTTCATCAAAGGGTATGCAAAGATCACAACCCCAATGGAAAAATGTTAAGGAAGGATACAAAGTATCAATGGAAAGACGAGTGTCAACACGATCTGGATATTCTAAAGGAAAATATGGTTACCGCACCAATATTAGTATTTCCATACTCGGAAAAGACATTCCATGTGCATGTAGATGAATCAGTGATAGCATTGGGAGCTATCTTAGCGCAGCCAAGAGAAGGATACTTGTATCACCTGATAGTGTCTGCAAGAAGAAAGTTATCAGACTCGGAAGAGAATTATAACACGACAAAAAGAGAAGGCCTAGCCATGGTCTATGCACTACAGAAGTTCAAACATTACCTATTGGGAAAACACTTTAAGATGTTTACAGATCACTCAGCCATGAAATACCTAGTCAACAAGCCAGTGTCGGGGGGGGAGAATCTATTGATGGTTACTGTTATTTCAAGAATTTGATTTTGAAGTAATAGTTAAACTAGGAAAATTGAATGCAAGCCTTGACCACCTGTCCAAGGTCACAAATGGTGAAGAACCTACGAATTTAGAAGAAAAATTTTTGGATGCATAGTTATTCTCAGTACAGATTGTTGATGACTACTTCACAGAGATCATCCAGTACTTGAGAACAGGTACTGTATCGCAAGAATATACCACCACGTAGAAGAAGAACCTGGTAGTCCACACAGCCAACTATCAATTGATCGCAGGACACCTATACAATATGGGCGCAAACAGCATCTTGCAAAGGTACATATTAGAGAACAAACGACCAAGAATTTTCGTAGAATTTCACGAGGGAATCGCAGGAGGGCATTATGCAGGAAAATCTATCGCGCATAAGGTACTACGCGCGGGACTATGGTGGCCAACAATTCACAGGGACTTGAAAGAGTACTGTCAAGGATGCGACGTCTGTCAAAGGGTAGGCAAACCCAACAGAAGGGACGAGATGCCACTACGACCACAAGTAACATTACAGGCATTTGACAAATGGGAAATAGACTTTGTGGGACCAATTAACCCACCAGCCAAAAGAACAGGGGCAAGATACATTATCACCATGACGGAATACCTAACAAGATGGGTGGAAGTTGCACCAGTAAAAGATTGCAGTGAAGAGACAGCTGCACACTTCTTGTTTAAACAAATCATCACTAGATTTGGGTGCCCAATATTTTTGATGAGCGACCAAGGCACACACTTCATAAACAAAACCATCCACGCATTGACTGAAGTGTTTGAAGTTCATCACCATAAGAGCACACCGTATCACCCACAGGCAAATGGCACAATAGAAGCCTTCAACAAAATTCTGGAGAATGCACTGACAAAGATCTATAATGTCAATAGAGACGACTAGGACCTCAAAGTACCAGCAGTATTATGGGTGTATAGGACCAGATGAAAAAATTTGACAGGGAACACACCATTCAAACTAGTTTATGGCCAAGAAGCAGTAGTGCCATTAGAATTTTTACTACCCAGCTTACCCGTAGCAGCTATCACACAGATGACAGAAGGAGGCACAGTACAGGAAATATTGAATCAGTTATTGTCAATGGAGGAAGACCGCATCCTGGCAGGATTCCATCAACAAGTGTAGAAAGCAAGAGAAAAATCTTGGCATGATCAACACATCAAGAAGAAAAGTTTAAGGAAGGAGATCTAGTATTTCTCTACGACAGTAAGTCGTTTCAACACCCGTGGAAGCTCAGAATGCATTGGTTAGGACCATACGAGGTAAAGTCTGTCACAGATGGAGGAGATGTACAGTTAAGAGATTTAGCAGGCACAGACCTCCGAGGAATGATTAATGGGAGCCGACTGAAGTTGTACAAGGACAGTCGATGATACACCGCGCAGTAAAAAAAAAAATTTAATAAAAAAAATTAAAAAAAGGAAACAAGACTAAAAAGTGTGCAGCACGCCAGAGATAGAAAGGCCACAGGACGTTCAAAGAAAAAATTAGGCAAAGGCATGAACAATGGTTACATACAGAGGGAAAATAAGTGGGAAATGAAAAGTCAGCAAAAGCAGTATGACATGACAGCACTAAGTGGAATTAAAGAACGACAAGGACTGATGGGACATCACATTAAACATGCCAATGAGAAATGGAAAAGAAAACGTAATGGCAAGTACAAAACCACCGCAGATGCATTGAACCCACAGTTATGATGCATTAAACACATAATGGAGGAAGCATCTTAGACAAGCTTTGTGCAAGCCCATACAACACGCGATCATGGGAGCAACTAGTATATTCGCGAAAGGAAAACAGAGAGAGAGTAATAGCAGCCATAACGAACAAAGTGAGACAACATAGCTCACCAAAGTTATTCAAACTCAGCAAACATTCGACAGTCACCACTATGGAACCAATGAAGCTAGCAGAAGCAAGCTAGACAGCCAGACCGACCAGGGTTCAAACTAGGTCACGAGCACCGCTGGAAGAGAACGAATAGCAGTAGCCGAAGATCTTTGACATTGACAAAATCCCACCCCCAAAGAGGATATTGGTAAACTCCACACTGATACTAGAAGAGATTCAGCAACCACAAGCAGAGGCCATGAAAGTGGATATGTCAGCAGCAGCGCAGGAGCCTCAGAATGAGGAAGTGGAAACCCAACAGGAAGTGCAGCCAAAAAACATTGAAGCAGCCCTGGAGGTTAATGGAACGGCACAAAATATGGAAGTAGCAGTGCAACCAGATGAGTCGCAAATGACCATCTCAAGTCAACCAACAGATGAGACCATTGAAAATTCCTCGGCTTGGCCAGAATGGCTGATGGGGGAACAACTGGAACTTCGAAACAGCCACCGCAATAGGCAGACAAAGTTCATATACCAAGCTCACCCCGCAAGAAACCTGCAGCAGAAATTGTTCTACCACACATACTAGCTGGAGTACAGGTAGAACCGGAGCTACTGGGTCATGTCAAGAAGCTCAAGTATTACAACCATGATGTATCAAATGAAACCAAGTTCTAGAAACTTGCACAGAGGGTCTTTATGCATACCATAGCTAGAAACCAACTTGGAGAAATGATTATCCAGCCACACCAGTGGGAAGCTAGGCTAGACAGGACAGGAATCTTAGGTTTGCTAAAGCTACCAAATTTTGGCAGAGCCCAGTACGCGACAGCATGCATCAAGAATTTGTTAGCAGTCACACATGGAGGGGACATATGGTTGGACAAACCCGTCCCCATAATTGTTGAGCTTATCGCACAAATCACGGGGTTACCAACCCGGGGTATGGATCTCGCATTGATTCTGGACAACAAATCCAAGGAGAAAGCATTGGAAGAAGAAAGGAAGAAGAAATATGGAAATGTCAGAGGAACGAGGGGCATCATGATCAAACGAATCAACAATGTAGCTACACAATTGGGTGCAAATATCCTAGACTGCAAATTGCTCAGAAAATGTCACAAAGACGAAGTACGAGCAGGATTCATTGCAGTTGCAGCTCAGTGCGCAGAAGGCACCTCTATGAGTTGGGTTCCATATCTATTGATATTATTTCAAAAGGACTGCAAGGATGCGTAGGACCTAGGCACGGAGTTCCATTACTCATGGTTGATCACCCTCATAGCCTTCATGGGATGGCGAGAACCAGGGTATGTAATTTTTTGTACCAGACCACAGCCAGTGGGAGCAAGATACCTATTACTGAGATCCGGGCCACAGACTAGGCATAAGAGGGAGAACAGAATCATATTCGAAGAATACCTATGGGATATACAGGGAGCTATCAGTCGATCATTGAGAATAACACCAGAGGCTATCGCGTGATATGCGGACATCGCCAACTTTTGGGCCACACGCCAAACAATGTGGATACAACCAAGGCAGGATCCAAATAAAGAGTGGCTCCAGATGTGCTACTACATCAATAAGGGTGATATCGACATGGTCATTAGTGAATGTCCTGATGAATGGAGGATCCCAACCATTACCCGAGAAGTACTAGAAACAAAAACAGAAGGAGAGGTAGAACAGGTGGAAACGCAGCCTTCGAAAATCCAAGTGCCCAAGAAACCATGAATGGGCCAAGGCAGGCCGACTCAGGAAGACAAAGGTTCAAAGCAGAAAGGGACCCAGAAGGAGAAGAAAGAGACTACACAGCTGACCAACAAACAGTCGAAACAAGCTAAGGGAGCGCAAGAGACCGCCCCAAACCCCATCACAAGGAACCATGGGGAAATAAGAGACCAGTCACGCAAGAAGGAAGCGCGTGCAAGAAATCAAAGGTGCAACAAGCATTTCTAGACTATACGATCATGGAGGACGATGGGGAAATGATCACCAGAATGGTCCAGGATTTATTAGCAGAAGATTTCGATCATGCAGCACACCACAAGGATAAACTGCAAAAAGAGATGACAGAAATGGGACAGTTCCTCAAGAAATTGGGGGAAGCACAGACAGCAAGCAGCAGCAAAGGCATAGAGCCACTGAAAATGCAGACCAAAGAAAGAGTGGAGGTAGAAGAACGAGACCCAGTTCACTCCATGCCACACGCAAACGCAACGATTTATAGCAAACCTAGCATGTTGCGCATTAATGAAATCATGGGGCAGACACCCCTAAAGGATTTGGATCACATCCAATTGGTCTTGACACGGATGCCATCAAGGGAACTACACAAATTGCAGGTTTGCGTCGACCATGAGGTACAGTCTCGTGCACAAAAAAACTTAGCCGAGCTACAGCAAGAAACAAAAAAGTGGGAGGTGTTGGAAAAAGTCTGTAGGAAGGCCAAGCTCGAAACTCGAGAAGAAAAAGAACACAGGAATGAACTGGAATGAAGAGTGGGAGGATTTTTTGAGAAACTCCCAAGCACCGCGCAAGGGAATGAACTCCTAGTAGCATGAAATATTGACCAGATTGTGTAGGCAATTGATCAATATCAGAAGGAGATCAAGAATATCCACGAACAGTTCACACCAACCACTCCACCGACAGTGAAGGAGCAAAGGAATCAGGAAGCAACAACGCAGCTGCAGGAGATGGAACAACATGTTAGCACAGTAGCTGAATTGCTCGATAAAGCGACGCAACTTTGGACAAGGTTGGAGGAGGACCCATAGGTCCAACGCTGGGACAAGGAAGAGGAAAGGATCAATGCAATGATCCAAGAACTCAAACAAAGGCAGAAGACCATACCAATCTCATAACGAGTCAAAGGGATGTAGGAGATGAAGAAGATGTAGGCAGAACTTATCACTGCACAAACACAGAAACAGGAGTGTCAGGCTCAAATAGAGCCACTACAAGAATGGATAGAATAATACTCGCACAGGCAGAAGGAGTTAAAACACAGATAGCACAGATCCAGGCCAAATGTGTAGGATTGTTTAGCGATGAAGTGGCAATTCAAGTAGTAGACACCATCAAGGAGAATATCGTGCATGCACTGACAAAAGCAGCAGAGCTCAAGGAAAAGTTCCATATGATCACCAAGGAGATCGAAGAAGCTCATAAGGATTAGGTGACTCGGGACGAGTCACATATCAATGTTGGGGGCATGTTGGCACCGGGAGGAAGTGGAAAGAAGGCTGATCATGGGAAAGAAAGCATGCAGAAATGGAAGTAACAGCTGGAAGGTAACATAGCATCCGTGTATGCAAGAAAGTGTGCACAAGGAAAGCGACAGTTGGAGGAAGAACAGCACGCGTGCATGGGAGGAAGACTTAACATCGGTAAGGTTAGGGTTTTGGTAATACATTGTAAATGGTTGAAGAGCCTGATATATATAAATAGAGATACACATGTATCAGATAGAGGTTGGTTCGCCTTTGTATTAGTTCAGCTTTTGTAATGTCCTATCATAGCTATGTACGAGTTGATGTGTTATGTAATGCTTCTAGGAACCATTTTTGTAGTTTTTTGAGCTAAGAACGGAGGATAGAAGGAAGATATGAGGATTAGATCGGAAGTTGTGGAGCTTGGTGCGATCTAGTTCACCTCATACAGATTTTACCCATATGAGGGAGTTGTAAGCGCGCAGTGCTGGAGATGCAGAACTACCATAATAAAAGAGCCAAGAGCCAAATATTTGTGGACATAGCCCAGGAGGGGGTGAGCCACAGTAATATCTATGTAATGTGATGAATGCATGTATATATTTGTTTTCTTCCAACAGTTAATTGTTATGTTGAATGAATAAGTTAATACATTGTTTTGGACTTCGATTGTGTTGTTCAGGAAATAAACTGCGAAA
Source organism: Picea engelmannii (assembly GCA_009831015.1). NCBI lineage: Eukaryota > Viridiplantae > Streptophyta > Pinopsida > Pinales > Pinaceae > Picea > Picea engelmannii. The sequence continues at coordinate 11,045 of ML829430.1, read as the reverse complement.
GATAGATGCACACCCATGACTAATAGTAGATTGCAATCATGATTCATAATATATGTCTTGTAATAATAAACCCCTATCCTAGGCTGTAAACACCTGAGTCTTACATCCACCCATTTAAAGCTATCTCGGGTGAGACTGCGCAATGCACTCTGTGTACTGTGTTGCCTTCTGGTTTACTAGGAGGGCCGATAGTTTTAGAGGCTTTGTTGGAAACCCGAAATAAATGAACCCTGGGTCAATAACTCAGACGGTAGAGGAGAGTAGTAACGAACAAAATGTTATGTTGTCATTTTAGAAGGAACAAGAGAGGACTGAGTAGATGAGATAGATTGAATGAGAAAAGAATGATGGAAACAAGAAGACCAATGAGCCATTAGAACAAAATGTTGAGAACTTGGAACCCCACGAAAATAGAAATCATAGGCTGGATGAAACCAAAAGAGCTAGAGTTTGCACAGAAAGACAATAGAAACCCTAGAATCACACCTTGCAAATACCTGGATAAATACGTGTTTACTGATTTACACGAAGTCTTTTTCTATGATTTTCCACATCTACTACAGGAGTGGATACTAAGGTTGAAGGATAACCACGCAATGAACCAGATCTGATAGCTAGATTAGACTCAGGTACAGATCGAGCAGTTACAGCAGGTGAACAACAAATTCACCCCCGCAATAGAATTTTGGCTTGATAGTATTATGGTAGGTTTCATCACCGAATTTGCACTTAACACAGCGAAGCCATACAGCGTAGCAGAGAAATAATTTCTACGTGGACCTCGAGGAAGGTACATTCAATACTTGTATACTTCTATTAAGATACTACTATATAACAAAGGTGTAATGACAATGGAATCAAACAGCTAAACTTCCTTTCATGCATTGGGGAAGGGGGGAAACACTAACAGAGAGAGGATAAATGGAAGGAGGTGAGGATAAAGGCAAGAAGGAGGAGGAACCCTTGGACCCAATCACGATGGATGACGACCAGCTCAAGTGGATCTTGGCGTCATTAGGAATGACGCCTAGCGGAGTACCCTACCAATATAAGGTGAATACCAAGAAGAGAGTTGTAGCCGTGAGGGAAGTCTTGGTGAGCGATGAGGAAGAGGTAGAGGATCTCCGGGCTGTGGAGCAGATTAAGGAAATCTTGTGCACAACATAGGAGAGGAAGATGAGAGGTGTAAGAACAGGAGGAGAAGTCAGCCATCCTATCCATATTAATGTCAATGTGGAACCCATAAACCCATGTGCAACTAATACACCAAAGAGAACACCATCGTTTAGACAACTGAAGTTCAAAGGAATTTCGACAGCAAGAAGCACATCTACACTAGGAGAAACAATGGGAGGAGCTAGTTCAAGCAGCATTATTCAAGTATATACACCGCACAGAGGAGGAAGTAGTTCAGTATTTATAATGGAAGGACACGATCCCACTATCATATTACTAGAATTTCAAGGATAAGCAGCAGAAGACCCTGAGAAGCATTCATTCATTTGTGCAAACTCATATCACTAATGAATATACCAAACTCGTGCAGCTAGCTATTACGCTAAGAGACTGTGCACTAGACTGGTACATGAGTCTAGACACAAACAGTGCCCCTAGGATGACGAGGACACTGGCAAACATTAAGAAGTTATTGATTAATGAGTTCGAGAAGCTAAGCTTAGTACATGAATGAGATGATCGAGATAAGATAGAAACTAGGAGAGTCGGCATGGGAGATTGACCAAAGATTCAAGCAACTAAAGGGAAAACTAAAATACCTTATGATTGAGATGCAGCATTGACACCTGTTTGTGAACTCACTACTCCCATGATTAAAATATCCCTTACGAAAATAGAAATTTTAGACGCAGGAAGAGGCTCTACAGGCAGCCTTGCAACTAGAAGAGAACCAGTACCAGAAAATGGACCCATCTATTGAGGAATTGAAGGAGGATTTGAAGAATTTAACGTTTTAGCTGAACCAGAATAAGAACAAGGACAAACGATAAGAAGTTTGGTGCACCACATGCAGGATGGAAGGACACCACAAGAACAAATGCCCAACATTCACGCAGTATATGGAAACAGGTATGGAAAATCCACTATCATAGGGAGGATTATGGTGTGAAATATGCAAGAAAACGGATCACAGCCCTTATCATTTCACAATGATGCATAAATACCAGACAGTTCCAAAGAATTCATATTTCACCTTTTGTAAGTCAATGGACCACAACGACAAAGATTGCATAACTATGGAGCTGATGTGGGAAAGAACATCAGATGCATATAGGGTACAGGATGAAATGATGACTGGGCAAGAAGCACCACAGTTCAATCAAGCCCCAGATCCATACAACACTGCGCAGTAGCAGTACAATATTGCACAGCAACCATACAATCACGTGCAGCCGTAGTATAACCCAGCACAGCCCCAGTATAATACTGCAGAGTACAATCAAAAACCACAGTATAATGCACCGAGAGGTGACCGAGCAGGCTACCAAAGAGAAGGACAAGCGAGAGGAGGTTTCAGATGTGGTAGAGGACCAGTCACATGTCACAATTGTCAGCAACTAGGACATTATGCATGGGAATGTCCACTTCCACCAGCAACTTGTATGTATTGTCGTGCATCAGACCATGATACAGATGAATGTTCGACACTACTAGTAAAGATTCAGGAAAAGAGGAATCAGAACAATCATAATTTCTAGTGGATTTGAGCCAAAGCAAGGGATGATGGACGAAATATCAATATAGTCACTCATGGAGGAACGAAAATAGGAAATGATGCAGTTCGACAGGAACCAGCATATAACCAATGGGTAAAGAAGAACATTGAACCAAGAAAGCAGTTCGATGCACCAAAAGAAAAGGAAGCTAGACAAGAATTTCAGAACGAGGACACAGCCTTGACTTCAATTGTGCAACCATTCAAGGAATCCCCAGAATATGAGATCTCGCCATCACTGGATCATACCAACAGAATGCAGCCCAAGGGACAAGTAAGTACGATCAAAGGCTTTTTACAATCATGTGTGAACATATTAAGTGATCCTTCATCTATGAAAATATTGCAAAACATACTAGAGAAATGTAGCAGCGAGACGGAAGAAAAACTAGAACCAAAAATCGTCAACCACCTACACACAAGAAGAAGATCAAGTAGGGAATTTAGACTAAATGCTAACATTGGAGATTTCAATATGGGAGACATTGTACTAGACCTAGGATCCAAAGTGAATGTGTTACCAAAGAAGACCTAGCAATGTATGGGAGAACACACACTGGGATACTCAAATGTCCAATTAAAACTAGCAAATCAGCATAGAGTCCTACCAATAGGTAGACTAAAAGGAGTGACAGTAGATCTTGATGGAGTACGCACTAAAGCAGACTTTTAAGTCATTGAAATAGTGGATGGAACAACACCTTACCCGACATTGCTTGGTCTGGATTGGGCGTTTGACAACCAGACCATAATCAATTTGAAAATCAAGAAAATGACATTTGAATCCGGAGAATACAGGTTCATAACACCACTAGATCCATCAGAAGGGGAGAGATTCGTAGAACCCACTTGCCTGGACTTAGAGGAGATTGACTAACTGTATAGAACAACTGTGCACGATGACAATTACATAAACCCAACTGCAGACGGGGTACTCAGTTGGCGGAGCATTACTTCATGCACAACAGACTCAGACACCAGGTTAGAAAACTGGCAGTAGAGACTACACGAAGTATCCACATGAAGATGTACAAGAATAGACTGCGCAGTAAGATGGGTAGGCATAGAAATCATAGAACCACCCAGTTTCCATGGACTAAATGATTTGGAAACATTCTTGAAACAATATGAAGACGAAGTATTAGAAAACCAGCAATTGTTATCACTTGACTTAGCACTTACGGCCACACCCGCAATATGGTGGGGCCCACACAAAGAGACCATCACAGACTAGTATCAATGTAAGTGACTATTGCGCATAAGGTTCGACGCAGAATAGGGATACAATAAACAGCATAAATACGGACTGACAAGAGGCACCAGCGGAACACTTGGCAAAGTGAAAAACACTGTGGAAAATGACACCACCAGAGGAATGGCCTCATCACTTCATACATACTTTAGAGGGAATACCATTGAACTGGTATACAGACTAGGAATTGTGCAAAGGAACTACAGCATGGAGGACATTGCAACAGAACTTCACAATCACTTTCTTATTCGAGCATGAGAACCCCAACATAGACACATCCCTCAAACGAATCAAAGGAGTAATATTCATCAAAGAACCAAAAATAGAATTTATCATAGAAGAGAAAAAGCATAATAAACAGACAGTCAAGGAACTATTGTCATGTTATCATGTATAGGAAGAAGCACCAGATGAAGATGACCCACATGACATTCAGATCAAAGAAGTAAAAGGAAAAAGAGATGTGGAAGGACCACCTATAGAATCAGAAGTCATTTCTATGTCAATCAAGGTAAAGAAAGTTAACATCAGGACAGCTGAGCAGCCCAAATTGGCCAGCATTGGAGACTACTGGGATGAGAAAATAGTAGAAAGCAACACATAATTGTTTCATGAATATAGCGACCTTTTTCCCACAATGTTTACAGAGATGAAGGGTATAGCCGGAGAACTGAGCGAAATGAAGATACCACTTAGACCTGAAGCGAGACCTATTAGACAGCGACCCTATAGACTGAACCCCATCTATAAATAGAAATTTAAAGATTAGATCAATCGGATGCTCAAAGCTTACATCATTGAACCAAATGAGGAATCAGAATGGATAAGCCCGATGGTAGTACAGGACAAGAAACAAGGAAGAGTGATCATGATATGTGTCAACTTGAGGAAGTTGAATGATGCATGCCTACACGACCCATTCCCTACACCATTCATGGATGAAGTGTTAGAGAATGTGGGGGGACATTAAGCTTACTCATTCACTGATGAATTCTCAGACTACCATCATATTAAGATAGCATAAGAGGAAAGACACAAGACCACATTTGCAACGGAATGAGGATCTTATCAGTACACAGTCATGTCGTTTGGACTGAAGAATTCACCCGCAATATTCTCCAGAGTGGTCATCACAGCATTTAAGTAATTCATCCATTAGTTCCTCGAAGTATACCTGGATGACTGGACAGTTTATAGTCTGTTGAAAAACTATGTAGAATTTTTACGACTGATGTTAGAGATATGTAGACAATGCCAGATATCACTGAATATCAAGAAATCCATATTTGGAACATTGTTTGGGATATTATTGGGCCATACATATGCAAACAAGGCTTGTTAGTGGATCCGGCCAAGATTTTCGTCATTGTTAACTTACTTGCAACAAAAACAGTCTGAAAGCTAAGAGAAACCTTAGGTCACATAGGATACTACAGGAAGTTCATCAAAGGGTATATGTAGATCACAGCCCCAATGGAAAAACTGTTAAAGGAAGGATACAAAGTATCAATGGAATGATGAGTGTCAACACGGTCTGAATACTCTTAAGGAAAAAATGGTTACCGCACCAATATTAGTATTTCCAGAATGGGAAAAGACACTCCATGTGCATGTAGATGCATTAGCGATAGCACTAGGATATATCTTAGCACATCCAGGAGCAGGGGACTTGGATCACCCAATAGAATTCGCAAGCAAAAAGTTATCAGACTCGGAACAGAATTATAACACAATAGAAAGAGAAGGCCTAGCCATGGTCTATGCACTACAAAAGTTCAGACATTACCTATTGGGAAAACACTTTAAGATGTTTACAGATCACTCGGCCCTGAAATACCTAGTCAACAAGCCAGTGTTGGGGGGGAGAATCTGTCGATGGTTACTGTTATTACAAGAATTTGATTTTGAAGTAATAGTTAAACCAGGAAAACTGAATGTAGGCCCTGACCACCTATCCAGGGTCACAAATGGAGAAGAACCTATGAATTTAGAAGACAACTTTTTGGATGCACAGTTATTCTCAGTACATATTGTTGATGACTACTTCACAGAGATCATCCAGTACTTGAGCACAGGTACTATGCCACAAGAATATACCACTACACAGAAGAAGAACCTGGTAGTTTGTGCATCCGACTATCAATTGATCGCAGGACACCTATACAAGATGGGCGCAGATAGCATCTTGTGAAGGTACGTATTAGAGCACGAACGACCAATAATTTTAGCAGAATCCCATGAGGGAATCACAGGAAGGCATTATGCAAGAAAATCTATCGCACAGAAGGTACTACGTGCAGGAATATGGTGGCCAACGATTCACAGTGACTCAAAAGAGTAATGTCATGGATGTGACATCTATCAAAGGGTAGGAAAACCGAACAAAAGGGATGAGATGCTACTACAACCACAAGTAACATTATAGGCATTTGAAAAATGGGAAATAGACTTTGTGGGACCAATTAACCCACCAGCCAAAAGAACAGGGGAAAGATACATTATCACCATGACGGAATACCTAACAAGATGGGCAGAATCCACACCAGTAAAATATTGCAGCACAGAGACAGTTGCACACTTCTTGTTTGAACAAGTCATCACTATATTTGGGTGCCCAAGAGTTTTGATGAACGACCAAGGCACACACTTTATAAACAGCACCATCAGCACGCTGACTGAAGAGTTTGAAGTTCATCACCAGAAGAGCACACTGTATCACCCACAAGCAAATGGCACAGTATAAGCCTTCAACAAAATTCTGGAGAACACACTGACAAAGATCTATAATGTCAACAGAGATGACTGGGACCTCAAAGTACCAGCAGTATTATGGGTGTATAGGACCACATGCAAAAATTTGATAGGGCACACACCATTCAAACTAGTCTATGGCCAAGAAGCAGTAGTGCCATTAGAATTTTTAGTACCCAGCTTATGCGTAGAATCTATCACACAGATGACAGAATGAGGCGTAGTACAGGAAAGACTGAATCAGTTATTGTCAATGGAGGAAGACCGCATCCTGGCAAGATTCCTATCAACAAGTGAAAAAATCAAGAGACAAACCTTGGCACGATCAACACATCAAGAAGAAAACATTTAAGGAAGGAGATCTAGTATTGCTCTACGATAGCAAGTCGTTTTAGCACCCGGGGAAGCTCAAAATGCATTGGTTAGAACCATATGAGGTAAAATTTGTCACAGATGGAGGAGATGTATAGTTA